>JAVJIF010023210.1:0-72343 GCA_038442645.1 Agave tequilana
CAAACGTCTACTCATTTTAAGTTAGGCTTGGTTAGTGAGTGCTTGGATTTTGATTTTTGGGCTAAGGAAGGGTGATTAAATCCCCACCTTATCTTATTATTGGGTGGTGCCCTTAAGATCAGTTTTTGTGCAAGTGTACAAGATAAATAAGATGCACTCTAAGCGATATAAATCAACCAAGAGATAGTCCTATTCTAGATGCAATGCAAAACATACTTGCTCCAGCACTCTTCAACAGTAAAAAATAAATGAATTGAAAAAAAAAACGCGTGCCTAAAATGCAAAAGTCTAATCAATTTTTAACTTTTACAGCAAATGTTTTACTGTTGATTATTAGTAGGTTTTTGTGATGGCATATAAGAAATAAATAATTGCAGCAAACTAGAATTTGCAAACTAAGCAGCCCTGCAAAAAGCTGTTAGTAGTCAGCTCTTCCTTGCCGCGGATCCGCGGCTTTTGCCGTGGAAACCCGGCAATTCAGAGGGCAATGGGGTCTCTGCTTTCTAGAGCAGAGGCCAATACCACTTGTATGTCACTGCAATATAATTCTGATTTTCTTGCCTGTAACCTGCAACATAGAAGAAAATTCGTTTAGTTCTAAAAAAAATTTTGCAATAAAAATTCAGATTTCAATAAAAACCGTTTTACCCTTCCGGCAACGGTGACAAAATTTGATTGAGGCTAAACCTGCACACAAAATACGAGATTATAGAACTTAAGAAAAGAAGTGTGCAAGTGCTCAATTCTTCCACTATAGCAAGTGGCTATGCGGGTCGTGATCCACAAGGAGGGTTTGCGATGGAAGCGTTACAGTTCTTTATTGAAATCTTTTAAGAAAATAAAACGAAGGTTCTTCTCTGTTTTTAGTTATGAAAATGAAAAAGAAAGTTATCTTAAAGTAAAAGAAAATGGAAGATGAAGAAGTGGAAAATCAGAAAACGATGAAAAAGCGACTAAGTACAATGAAGTAGAGATGATAGAGTTGGAAGATGTAGTGATTTAATTTACAGAAATGAAAAAGAAAGAAAAAAATATATTTACCTTCTTTTCACCAAAAGCTTACTTGAGTTCTTAGCTTCAATGTTACTTGAATTGAGGCAGTTAGCGCATAGCCCATAAGAGTCGAGTGTTGGTCTCTTCCACATTACATCATCAAGATACGCAAGCATGAAATGATACAGAGAGACTCACAATTCCATCGTCATGAGCTATCGGTGGCACTCGCAAAGGTAAGGCTCTTTCGATGCTTTTAGACTCACTTGGAAGACAGTTGTACCAAAAAGAAGGTAAAATAGAAAAGAAGAAGAGAACTAAAAAGAACATACAAGGAAATAGCATTGATTTGATTTCATAACAATCGAAGAAAAGAAATAAAACCTTACACCAATTGTCACTTTTAGCTCAAGTTTCAGTCTTGTTCTTCGATGAAAGTTGATCTCCTCAGAATTACATAAATGAAAACTAAATTACATGAAAAAGAAAAGCAAAAACCTAAACTAAGAAATGAAAAACTAGGCTAAATCCTAATCTGCCTTGACGTCCCATTTTCAGCGCAGATAATGGCCTTTTATAGGCATAAACCTAACAACCAGAATCCCGGGGAGGTCGGGGGAGTTCACGCTCCCCCTAACTCCCAAGATTGCTGCGAAAACGCGGCCCAAGCCGCGTTTCCGCGGCAAGGGTGTGGCTAGATGGCCACACCTGTTGGTGGGTCTCTCCGGGGGTTTCTTCTGGCTTTATCCTTTGTTGGTTTGTCGTTTGAGCTCGAATTCTGATGAAATGGCCTGGATTCTTGGCTTTAACCGATCGATTCTGAGAGGATTCTTCTTAACCGGTTTTAACCTCTTGATTTTGTCCTGATTTTATGTGTACGAATTAAATCTGATTTAATTCAGAATTTTAGTGGGCTTTTGGCTCATTTCTCTTCATCTCCTTAAGGATTGGGCCTGCAAAAAAATTAAACAAATAATTAGGACAATGCAGGCTTTTATTCTAAAATAAGTATAGAAATGTGACATTAAATATGCAACATTAGCAACCAATCACTATACTTATCCCCGTGAAACTTTGATTATGATTGGTTGTACTTTGTATGAGATATGAGTTATGTGGTGATATGTGTTAAAGTACTTAAGCAGAATCATGCATAAGTTATAATAATTGAGCGAGTATCTTATTGAATATCTAGACCATGTAATCTGCAGCAGAAAAACTAAAGAAAGTTAAAGAGAATAGATTCTAGAGAAGTCAGACCGTCGCATAGATTATATGGATCTTTGTGTAATTATTCATTATAAGATATTGCTCTCACCTCGTTTCATTTGTTCATCTATACTTGCTAAAATTGTTGAAGAAAAATATGTTCCTATTGTATTTTCCTTCCTTGATACACTTTGATTCTCTCTCACTGAGCTGTCGAGCTCACTCCCTCCCAGTTTTTATATTTCAGGTCGCAGTATGTCAGAAGACCAGCTTCAGATTTGAAATCACCTAGAGGGGGGTGAATAGGTGATGGCTATATGAAATATGGCAATAATGCGGAATTAAAAAATTCTACTTAACAAATTGCTCAAATTTAAAAGACTAACAATAATAAACACAATAAGTAGTGCAAGAAATAAAGGAGTTAGAGTTAGAGAAAAATTCGAGCAAACGCAAACACAAGTATATGTTTCCGAGGTTCGAGCCACGCTCTACGTCCCCGCCTTCACACTTGAAGGATTTCCACTATTGTTGATCCCACCGGATCGCCAATACAAGGACACACTTGTCTATCTCTCGTGACGCCGCAACACCACCCGGAGCACACTAGCTCGCCTGAGGCCGATGCCTCTACAACTTCACACAAGAAGAAAATGATCACACTTGATCGAAAATTGCTCACTTAGCACAATCCTATAACCAATATGTAGATGTAGAATTTGGGATTGTGTAGTGCAAATATCTAGAGTGAAGTAGAGGTATAGGCTTCAAAAGGGTGTATGAAAATTTTGGCTTTGAAAATCTTTTCTCAAATAGAAGGCTTGAAAATCTTATGAAAAATGTTGTAAAATTGTTTTTGAAGCCATGAATCAAACTAAAGTGTGTGTGTGTGAGTGACAATCCCATAACTCTACTTCTAACATCTAGGTTTTGACAAAACGTCTAAAAGAAAAGTAAAAAATACAAATCTTGGACTTTATTGTCTTGATCTTGACTTGGTCTTTTCTTCAATGTCTTGATTCCGAAGCTTTCTATTGTGCTAGGCTTTGGAATGCAAATCTTCAGCGGCATCCAAACTTGTGAGTCTTGATATCGGAGCCGTCAAATCAACCTGTTTTAACCTGAAATCTTTTAAACAAAATTTGTTAAATAATAACTAAAATGGTTTGTTATCATCAAAATATTCAACGGGATATTGGGCTAGTGGCCTTTGGGCCAACAATCTCCCCCTTTTGATGATGACAAAACATATATAGTTATTACAAGTATTTTGGGTAGAGACTTCAAATGAGCTCCCCCTCAATACATGCATATACAAAAATATGCTCAAGCATAGACAAATCTCAAAAAAAATGGTGGGTGATAATTCACAACACATCCACAACACATATATCCATGCTAGATAAAAATACTCATGTCATAAAATAGAATGAAACACATATCCACAAAGCATAACCAACATAAACAAGTACATGTCCACATAAACATAAATACAAGATAAAGATGTCCAACAACAGAAAATACTACAAAATATAAGTATCAAGTACAAACAAAATACAAGTCTCTCTCAATAATTCTCCCCCTTTTTGACATCATCAAATAAGGGGAGTCACTTGTCACCAGCAGTATCATCCTCAGAAGAACTCTCCTCAGCATCGTCATCCTCAGACGTACTCTCCTCAGCGTCACCCTCTGCCATCGTCTCATCATCATCATCATCCTCATGACCTGCCTCCTCTGGATCGATGCCAGCAACGCCTGGCTGTGGAGGTGGAACAGCAGTAGGGTCTCTGGCAGGAAATGGAGGGCCGGAGGATGGAAGAGGACGAGCAATGGTCGTGGGATCTGGACCAAGCATATCGAATTTCGCAAATAGTGTCTTAAATTGCGAGTCCACGAATCTCATGGCGTTCGCAAAGTAAGACATGTCATTGCGAATTCCCTGGAAGCGCGAGTCATCTCCGCGCGAAGGGCTGCATCTCGCTGCTCCATATCCGCACGAAAGGCTGCGTCTCGCTGCTCGATCCAAGACTGATGCTCTCTGGATCTGAGAGCGAATCTCAGAAGAAATGAAGGACTGGAACTCAGGAGATAAAGATGGACCGGGAGTAGAGAAAATCCTGGGGCCGAAGAAGACCCTGGGGCAGATGAAGATCCTGGTACTGGAACTAGAGGGGGCTGCTCAGGAGGGGCTCGACGAATCTGAGCCTGCATCCTCTTCAAAAGGGGCAGTCCAAGTTCACAGAGGGTTCGGAGGGAGTTTCCGAAGAAAGATCAAATCCTAAATGTTGAGAAGATAGGATATGAGCATGCCATAAGGCAAATGCCTACCGTACATGCGGATCTGATCAGAGGCCATGTGAGAAGCAATGAGATGTGGGAAATTGATCTTAATGCCTTTCAGAAGGCAATAGATGATAAGAGGAACTGGACCCCTAGCATTGCTATACTCACGGACTTAGGTAAAATATTATAGAAAACAAATTTGGCTAGGACTTGGGCGGTGAACGTGAACTTGTTCACTTCCTCATTCCTAACCAAACCGGGATTGTCATTCCCGTGAATCAAGGTGGAAGCGGTGAGCGCAGACTCACGTCCGGATATTCAAAATCTTGGAGATTAAAGGTGTAAACATCAACTCCTCCAGAGGAGAGATGCAGAATATCAGCAAATTGGGTTAGGGGGAATGTCAATATCCTCCCAAGAACACAAGATCTCACTCAATTTCCCTCAAAGCAAATTAGCATAGAAGTGATGCACTAAGGAGGAGTATACAGGTTCCCTAATGGCCATGAATTTATCCAAAGAATTTCTTTTCAGGATACGAGAGATGTGGAGATGTTCAAAGTCTTTGAGAATCACACATCTCCCTGAAATAAACTGCTTTCTTAGAAAGTATGATGAACCGATTTTCAGCTAGATCATTAACAAAGGGTCGTTTAGGTTAGGAGTGGTGGAAGATGAGAGAACTACACTTTTCCCTTCTCAGACCTAGATCTCTTAGACATTATGGAGAAATTAAGATTTATATGATTTTTAGGGTAAAAAGGTTATGGCTTGATCTAAACAACAAGAAACCTAAAAATCTTTGACAAGGAATTGAGATTCTAATGGCTAGAGATCAAGATTTAAACAAAAGAAGAGATTTTTACCTGAATTGAGAAATCCAAACCCTAGATCTTGAAATCCTGAAATCTGATGGTGAGAAGGCCCCTGAGAGTGAAGATCTAACCCACAATGAGTGAATTAAACTAGGATTTTGAAGAAATTTGAGAGATTTTGAGAGTTGAAAATTTTTGGAGAAAAGAGAGAAAGGGGATCGCCGGTGCTGAGAGTGAGAGAGAATGAGAGAAACAGTGTATTAAATAGGCAGATTTAGGGCAGAAATCGACGGCACGATCGACCGGGTCGGTTCGACCCACAAAACCCGAGAGCTCTGTAACTCAGAGCGGTCGCCGGGTCGGTCGACCCAGAAAACCCGAGAGCACTGACAGTTTTGCGGTCGACCGGGGTTAGAGCCGATCGGCCGGCAATGCCAAAAAAACTGTCAACAGCAATTGCCCTTAAAAAAAATTTAAAGGAAATTTTTATCAAAAAAGTAGAATATATATAACATGCAAGAATCTAAACAATGTTTTAAATCTTCATTAAGTTATCATATCAACCAAAATATTCACACAAGACATTTTAATTTTATTTCATAAAAAACAAAGTTTTTAGAGATGTTGAAGCCGAATACCCGTGAAGGGTTTTGAACTTCATCCTCTTGATTCCTCTTCAATGAGTTGAGGTGCGCAATTGCCATCTCTAATGTATTTGCTTGAATATGAAATTTTTACAAAAATTTATTTCTAGTTTTGAAAATACAATGTGTATATATATAGATATATATATAATCTAGGCTAGACATGGGACATACAATAAACATGGTATAAAAGACAAGATATACAAACATGGCATATAAACAATCATGATAGAGATGTAGGTTTACACTAACATATATCAGTGTAGCACAAAAGTAAACTATCAATCCTATACATTTGTATATATGACCAAAATTAAAAACTTTTAAATGGAGAAGTTACCAAATGAGGGCAATCTCCAAAATAGGTGCCTCCATGATAGTGATGCAAGCGCGATGTGTTCTTTGAGCCTTGTTGCATCCACCACCCGGGCACCGACTCCCCCTAAGTCTTGGAGGAAGAAGATCCACCTGTATCATTTAAATTTGGTGGGTCTTTTGGTACCCATATCTTTTTGGGTCCTTTTGGATTAGTACCGGGACGAACCCAAACATATTTATTGTTCATATTATGTTTAGCAAAACAAAATTTTTCTAAATGGCCTTTGCGGCCACAATGCGTGCAAATATGAATTCTACCACTACCATACATGTATGCATGCTTATGTGAGTGTGCATGTTTTCGTGCATGTGTATGATGAGTGTATTTCCTTTGGGTTACTCCCTTGGGAAATCTAGATGCAAATTTATTTAATCAAATGCAAATTTTTAAGAGTTGAATCTAAAACATCAACTCGCTTTTGGATCTCAATAAATTCATTTTATTACATGATGAAATGGAGCTTTTTCCTTTAGAAGATATTTATAATTTTCAAAGTCCTTTTTCATCTTATCAAAAGAGTTTTCTAAATTATTTTTCTCTTTTAAAACAACGTCAATTTTATTTTTCAAAACATCATTTCCCTTTTTAATTTCTATTTTGAGATTGTGAAATCTCATACCTATGTTGTAATTCTCAAAGAATTGTGCAAGTTCATCATAGTCAATTCATCATCTTCTATGGAGTTATCAAGAGTTACCTTTAGAGCATCGTCTCCATGTGCCATGAAGCACATGTGTGCGGCGTCGTTCTCCTCTTCGGATTCTGACTCCGTGTCGTCCCACGTGCTACCATAGCCTTTTTCTTCTTTGGGGCATTCTTGGAGGTGGTTGCTTGAAGAGCGGGGCAATCCGCAATAAGATGTCCGATCTTCTTGCAATGGAAGCAAGGACCGGGTTCTTCTCTTTTCTTTTCATACCTTCCTTGAGGTCTCCCTCTTCGGAAGTTGCTTTGCCTCCCTTCTTGTAGAACATCTTGCCCACCTTCCGGATGAGCATGGCGAAGTCCTCATCGCAATCTTCCGATGAGTCATCCTCTTCATGGATGGTTGGAGTGGCTTTGAAGGCGAGTGCTTTCTTCTTGGACGCCCCCTTTCTTCTCTTACTTTCATCTCCATCTCATGCGTCTTGAGATTTCGATGAAACCGGAGAAGTCCATCTCCTCCCTATCGTTGAGTTCCTTGAGGGTAGTAGCCTTTACTTCCCATGCCTTGGGAAGAGCTCTAATGACCTTCCTTATCTTTTGGTCATTGTCGATTGCGTCACCTAGAGAAGATAAAGCATTGGTAATCTTGGTGAAACGCGTGAGTATGTCATCAATGCTCTCATTATCAAACATATAAAGTCTCATATTGAGAACGCAACAAGTCAATCTTAGATCTTTTGACTTGTGACGTTCCTTCATGAGTCACAATGAGAATGTTCCAAACTTCAAAATGGATTTGCAATTTATGATGCGTGATAAGTCATCCTCATTAAGGCTTGGGTTAAGGCATATTGGGCTCTAGCATTAGCTTCATAATCCTTGGAGGTATCCTCGGACCATGAGCTCTCATCAGTGAGGGGTTCTATAAATTCTTTTGTAATGGACCTAGCAACCCTAACTCCTAGGGATTAAGGAATAGGTTCATCTTGACCTTCCAAATAGGAAAGTTCAAGCCATCAAATTTAGGTGGGGACTTGATGCTAGAAAAGTCAAGTGATGCCATGGGAAAAGAGTAAAATGCACAATATGAAAAATGCAACAAATAATATAGTCAATGACAAGGATCTCCCTAAGGTGGTTAAACCAAATTGTAGGGTTAGGCTCTGATACCAATTGAAATCACCTAGAGGGGGGTGAATAGGTGAGGCTATATGAAATATGGCAATAATGCGGAATTAAAAAAAATTCTACTTAACAAATTGCTCAAATTTAAAAGACTAACAATAATAAACACAATAAGTAGTGCAAGAAATAAAGGAGTTAGAGTTTAGAGAAAATTCGAGCAAACGCAAACACAAGTATATGTTTCCGAAGTTCGTCGAGCCAGCTCTACGTCCCCGCCTTCACACTTGAAGGATTTTCACTATTGTTGATCCCACCGGATCGCCAATACAAGGACACACTTGTCCTATCTCTCGTGATGCCGCAACACCACCGGAGCACACTAGCTCACCTTGAGGCCGATGCCTCTACAACTTCACACAAGAAGAAAATGATCACACTTGATCGAAAATCGCTCATTAGCACAATCCTATAACCAATATGTAGATGTAGAATTTGGGATTGTGTAGTGCAATATCTAGAGTGAAGTAGAGGTATAGGCTTCAAAAGGGTGTATGGAAATTTAGCTTTGAAAATCTTTTCTCAAATAGAAGGCTTGAAAATCTTATGAAAAATATGTTGTAAAATTGTTTTGAAGCCATGAATCAAACTAAAGTGTGTGTGTGAGTGACAATCCATAACTCTACTTCTAACATCTAGGTTTTGACAAAACATCTAAAAGAAAAGTAAAAAATACAAATCTTGGACTTTTTCATTGTCTTGATCTTGACTTGGTCTTTTCTTCAATGTCTTTATTCCGAAGCTTTCTATTGTGCTAAGCTTTGGAATGCAAATCTTCAGCGGCATCCAAACTTGTAAGTCTTGATATCGGAGCCGTCAAATCAACCTGTTTTAAACTGAAATCTTTTAAACAAAATTGTTAAATACATAACTAAATATGATTTGTTATCATCAAAATATTCAACGGGATATTGGGCTAATGGCCTTTGGGCCAACAAGATTTAGGCATTTGTTAAGAATTTTACTATTAATGATTGTATTGGGTTGTAATTTAGTTCCTGCTGAAATCTTACTCGATGTATACTGATATCCTATGTAAGTTTTGGAGGGAGATGAATATGTATGAAGTAAATTAGATTGTAATTATGGTGATGTGTTAGAGTTATAGTTAGATCTGTTTATGTTGTGGATGCCGAGAGGAGTACTTTCGAGCATATGTTTCTTTTGTTTCATATAAGTAGGCGATGTCAAGCTGAAATTATTATTTGGAGAATAAGCAGGCCGTGGTGAGCCAAAATATATTATGATTGCATGGGCGATTGTTGACTTTGATCTACATGTTTGAATTGAGTATAAGTGGGCTATTGTTGGTTGAAATTATTGTAAATTGAAATGTATATTTGGGCATGTCAGTATTTACAAAGGAAGTGCTGCCGGAATTTTAAGAACTGGAGATGATTTCGATAATCTATCAGTTTTAAAAGAACATTTTATTTATTGGAATTATGAAATCTGGGACCGTTACAGCTTTTGGTGACACAAGCCTTCTCGTAGGCTTCATTCCGTATCTCCTCTAATTCTGAGATTTGCAGTCTACTTAACTCACCGGCCTTAGTCAGATCAAAATTGAGTTGCTTAATGGCTCACAGGGCATAGTGTTCTAACTCGACTGGCAGATAACAGGCTTTTTGTATATGATTCTGTAAGGAGACATCCCCAGGACTATCTTAAAGCAGTGCGGTAAGCCCACAATGCATCATTATGTTTGACCGACCAATCCTTTCAGTTTGGCCGACAGTCTTCTCCAAAATGAGCTTGATCTGTCGATTGTGATTTCGACCTGCCTATTGTCTGGGGATGATACGGAGTGGATAAACTTGTGATTGATGGAATATTTCCGCATCAGAGCTTCAAAAACTCTATTGTAGAAATGCGATTCATTATCACCAATTATCGCTCTGGGGGTGCCAAATCGGGAGAAGATATTTTCTTTGAGAAATTTGACAACCACTTGTTGTCATTGGTCTTTGTAAGCACAACTTTTACCCATTTAGAGACATAGTCTACAGCAACCAAAATGAATTGGTTGGCGCAGGAATTTGGGAATGGTCCCATGAAGTCAATACTCCAAACATCAAAAATTTCAACTTCAGGAATCGAGTTCAGGGGCATCATGTCTCTTCTTGAAATTTTCTCAATCTTTTGATAATTTGCACATGTCTTGCAAAAGTGGAATGAGTCTTTGAACAAAGTAGGCCAGTAAAACCCACTCTGTAAAACTTTCTTTGTAGTCTTGCGAGGACCGAAGTGTCCTCCGCATGCAAGTTTATGGAAAAAGCTTAGCACACTCCTCTGTTCTTCCTCTGGGATGCATCATCGAATAATCTGGTCGGGACAATACTTAAAAGAAAACGGCTACTACCAGAAGAAGTACCGTACTTGGGCAAAGAAAAGACACTGGTCTTGCTTTGTCCAGTCAGCGGGTAATTATCCAGTGGCCAGGTAATTAACTATGTCCGCATACTAGGGTTCCTTGAAAATGGCCAGGATGTGCTCGTCTGGAAAATCCTCATTGATCGGAGCTTGTATGATTGGTGCATTCAGAATTTGTGATAGATGATCAACGACCACATTTTCTATACCTCGTTTATCCCGAATTTCTAGGTCAAATTCTTGAAGCAAAAGGATCTACCGAATCAGTCGGACTTTTGTTTCCTTCTTGGTCATGAGGTATTTTAGTGCCAAGTGATCTGTGAAAATCACCGTCTTCGAGCCTACCAAGTAGGGCCAGAACTTCTCTAACGCAAAGACAACGGCCAAGAATTACTTCTCGATCGTTGTATTATTCTGTTGGGCGTCATTCAAGGCGCCCTACTCGAGTAGTAAATCACGTGCTGCCTACTGTCGATGTGTTGTCCTAGAACAGCGCCAATAGCAAAATCAGAGGCATCGCACATGATTTCAAATGGTTGTGCCCAATTAGGAGCAGAAATAATAGGCACAAAAATAAGTTCTTACTTAAGCTTCTCCCATGACTTGAAACATTCATTATTAAAATCAAATGACACGTCATTGTGAGCAGGTTGGTTAAGGGCCTAGCGATCTTGCTAAAATCTTAATGAACTGTCGGTAGATCCCAGCATGCCTTAGAAAGGATCTAATATCCTTGATGCTTTTGGGTGGTGGAAGCTTAGCAATCACTTCTACTTTCGCCTTGTCCACTTCAATGCCTCTCCTAGAAATCTCATGGCCTAAGACAATCGCCTGTCTCACCATGAAGTGACATTTCTCCCAGTTCAGAGTTAGGTTCTTTCTTTGCATCTTTGCAGAACCAACTCAAGATGATGAAGACATTGTTCAAATGAATCTCCGTAGACGGTGAAGTCATCCATGAAAATCTCAAGAAAACGTTCTATCATGTTAGAGAACAAATTGAGCATGCACCGTTGGAATGTTGCGGGACATTGCACAATCCAAAGGGCATGCGTCAATAAGCGAAGGCTCCGAATGGGCAGGTGAACGTGATTTTTTCCTGGTCTTCTATAGAAATGGGGATTTGATTGTATCCCGAGTACCCATCTAGGAAGCAATAGTACTCATGTCCAGCTAAGCGTTCAAGCATTTGGTCGATGAAGGGTAGCAGGAAGTTGTCTTTACGGGTGGTTGCATTTAACTTTCTATAGTCGATACAAATACGAACCTTAGTAGGCAGTCATGTTTGTACTAACTTTTTTTTATTCATTTTCAACCACCGTAAAGCCAGCTTCTTCGGGACCGCATAAATAGGGCTAACCCATTGGCTATTAGAAATGGGATAAATGATCCCATTATCTAATAGTTTCAAAATTTTCGCTCTTACTGCCTCTTGCATAAGTGCGTTAAGCCTGCGTTATGGGTCCCTCCTAGGAGTCGCTCATCAGTTAAATGGATTCTATGTTGAACTATGGCTAGACTTATCCCTTGATATCCTTCATTGTCCATCCAATGGCTTCCATATGTCTCTCTAGAATAGACATTAAGTTATCCTCTTATTTCTCAGTCAGGTGGGATGCTATGATGACCGACAAGGTTTCTTTTCTACCCAGGTAGGCGTACTTGAGGTTTCAGGTTAGACTTTAGCTCTAAGGAAGGTGTTGCTTCATTGGAGATAATATCCGGACTTTCAATCCTGTGATGAGGTACACTTGGGCTTGACGCCCAGTCCACTGCTGAATCTACGATCTGATCTAGATTAAAATCCTTAGACTCCAGTTCAAACTCTGCCTTTGTTTCTATCTTCATGCTTTCCTCAGGCTCACTGCTCAGATTTTCAATAGAATTAACCTCAAAAGTCTGATCATTGATACCCTGGGTTATCTTTCAAGATTGAAGACATTGGCTTCCTTCGTCATGTCTCCAAAGGACAATCGTATGGACCCATTCCTACAGTTAATTATGGCATTGGCTGTAGCAAGGAATGGGTGTCCTAAGATGACCGGAGTTTGAGACGCGGATTTGACACAGGTTAGGTCTCAAGCACAATGAAGTCAACGGGGTAGATAAAATCCCTAACCCGGATAAGGACATCTGTGATTTCCCCTTGAGAATTTTCACAGATCGGTCAGCTAACTGAATGGTAACTCGAGTTAGGCTCAGCTCGCCCAACCCAAGTTGCTGGTATACTGAGAGAGGTAACACTTGACACTTACTCCCAGGTCAAGTAGTGCTCTGCTAATTTCTGTTTGTCCTATGGTGCAGGAAATCATGGGACATCCGGGATCCTTGTATTTCACTAGAATGGGACCAGACAGAATTTCGCTTATATTGGTTGCCAAGAACACTTTCTCGTGCACATTTATCTTTCTCTTCTTCGTACACATATCCTTAAAAATTTAGCATAAGCTGAAACTTGTTGGATAGCGTCAAGAAGAGGCACATTCAGTTTGACCTGGTTAAACATCTCAAGCATTTTCTCCATGTGCAAATTTTTATTGTTGTTCTTAAGCCTATTGGGAGAGGGTTCTATAGGCTTATAAACTTGTTCAGTAGCTTTGTCCTCATCAGATGTTTATGGAGCAGATTGGGAGGAACTAGCAGAGGTGGAGGCTGGAGTAGGATCAATGTGGATTGGATTTTTCTGTTGGTAGACCTGCTTGTCCACCTTCTTTCCAGATCAAAGTGTGTGAACAACATTACACTGGTTGATCAAAGGATCCTGAATTTCATACACTTGATTGAAGTTTTAGGGTTAACTAGCGGCTGACTAGGTAAAGTACCCTTTGGTCTTTCACATAGAGAGCTAGCTAATTGGCTCATCTGCATTTCCAATCTCGATATGGCCTGTGAATGGTTGTTCAGCATTTGTCCCTGATTTTGCATGAAAGCGGCTTGGGACTTCATAGAAGCCTCCATGCTCTCCTCCAATTTACTGAATTTATTTTCCATTGAACTTTGGGAGGAGGAAGATGGAGCCTGACTGGGAAAATTTGTTGGATGAATAGGATGATGAAAATTATTGAGAAAGTTTGGCCTGGAAGAATTGTTCTGGGCCTAAGAGAAATTTGGGTGATTTCTCCAACCAAGATATATGTTTGCGAGTAAGGATTATGCGGCGACCGTGAGTAGGCCGCAGTTCAGGTGTTTCAGTGGCACTTGCTGGGTATGAAAAAACGGGCACTCTTCAAAGACATGGTTCGGTGCCTGACAGTATGAACAACCCGGAATGTGAATTGGTGGTGGGTTAATTAGGTTGACATTGGCTGGCTCTTTTATTTCTAGAGCCTCTATTCTCCTCATTAGGGTTGCAATCTTAGCTTCTGCAGTTATGGATGATTCTAGAGATAAGAACCCTCCTCTTAAAGCTATAGATTGTGAATTCCTTATTTTTCTGAGGCTGGCTCCCATTGCAGGGTTTTCTCAGCTAAATCCTCAAATAAATCCCAACCCTGATTCTTATCCTTTTGCAAGAACCCTCCCTGACACATGGTTTCTAACAGGGTTTTCATCTGATAATCTAAACCATCGTAGAGAATCTGGCACTGATGCCATTTCTCTACACCGTGATGAGGGCACTGAGCTAGGAGGTCTTTGAATCGCTCAAAGTATCTCCAAAATGGTTCGCTTGGTTCTTGCCTGAGCTGCATGATATTCTTTCTAATGAGGACAGTTTTGTAGATTGGGTAGAATTTTTTCAAGAAGGCCTTGATGAAATAATCCCACGTTGTGACTGAATCTGCTGCCAAACTGTATAACCATTTTTAGCTAGATCCTTTAGGGAAAAGGGAATGAAATGTAACCTAATGGCATCGTCTTCTAACTTGGGAATAAGCATCATGAAGCACACTTCTTCAAATTACCTAACAAAGAAGTATGCATCCTCCGATTCTAAACCATGAAACTTTGAAAGAGTGTTGATGAATTAAGGTTTTAATTCAAAGTTATTATATTTGCCTCAGGCAGTTTTATACAAGATGACAATGAGGCTCTGATTGGGTAAAACCTGTCACAAAGTGACGCCATCACCGGTTCTAGATACAAGGGTAGAGAAGTGTTTCTGGTTAATATGAAAGTTACAAGATCTCTAATCCACTCTTGCATGCTGCACACCACAAACAACATATAGATAACAAACAATCGAAAAGAATAAAAAATAAACAAAAGAAAAAAATAACCACAAAGCCTTAGTCTAAGGTACCTGGACCTAGACGACTCCTAACTGGTCGATTCTCTGGAGGAGGTTGTTGCAGGAACTCGACTACAAGCTAATCAGCCAGGAAAGGAAAAAACTCGATAGGAGGTATCCAGGAGTGGGCCACGGGCCTTCATTACGCCAAACCACGGAGCTTTCGAGGCTTTGTCTCTCAATCCACTTTTCTTAGATACCGATTTTGCAGGAGTATAGTTCTTACAATTTTCACCCTCGATTAATCTCTTAGTGAGTCCGAGATGTCCCTAGGGTCAATGTCTATCAATTTTTAGTTAAGGCTTGGGATAGTGTGAGTACACTTGGAGATGATTTTTGGGCTAAGGAAGGGTGATAAAATCCATACTTATCTTGTTTATTTGGGATTTTGCCCTTAATATCAATTGTGCAAGTGTGCAGTTTATTCACAATAAGGTGACACACTTAAAGCGATAAATCACTCCAAAATGTTGGTCCTATTCTATATGAATGCACACGTACCTTTTCTCTAGCACTCTTCAATAGAAATTGAAATAAATTGAAATAGACACGTGCCCTAAATGCAAGAGTCTAATCCAAATTTCAATTTAAACAATAAGTGGGTTTCTGTTGAGTTTATTACATGTATAAGGTGAAGCATTCAAAGGAACTAAAAAAATTTTGAGAAAGCAATTTGAGCAGCTTTCGGCAACCCTGCAGAAGAGTTTGTTAGTACTTCAATCAGAGAAACTCGCTTTTACACGAATTTTCCGAAGGCAAATGAATCCTCGTGCAACGTCTTGGCCACCACTTTCGCTTTCACTGATAGTGAGCTCCTTGGTACTTCTCTTACACACAAGAACAAAGAAAAATCTTCAGTATTGACAATAAACCCGTTCCTTCCCCGACAACGGCACCAAAATTTGATCGACGAAAAGCGAACACAAGAATAGGTAAAGGAATGTGGGTGGATGATACTGCTTTTGCGATTCTTCTGTAGTAGCAAAGTGGCTCTACGGGTTGTATGACAAGGAGGGAGAGCGATGAAAGCTTGATGCGACTTCTTTGTTCAAGAAAAGAGAAAGTTCTTTGTTTCAAATAAAGAATTTAAAAATGAAAACAAGTTGGTTTCAAAAATTGTTTTAGAATGATTTGTTGGTTTGTAAAAGTGATTTTTCTAGAGGATAAAAATGCATGGCTAATTTTCTATTAAGTGCTCCCACTATTCTCTAACTTCTTGAAGATTAGCCTCACGATGGATCATAGGGAAGTATAACCTTTATGCATAGGAACTATTCACGTGAGACCGAATGAAAGTCCTTCCTTTAACTTAGCTTCACACGGCAAAACTTGGACATTCCCCTATCAAGATCCAATAGAAGGTGAGAATAAGGGAAGACACAAGTGCACTAATGGTACCGGCAAAGTTAAAAGAAAAATCTCTAGTTTACAAAAATAAGTAAAGCATACAATCTATAGATCATCAAAAATCCATTAAGCAGGAAATATAAGAAATCGAATACTTGCATGTAAATTAGAGTTAGAACCCTCTTCTTAAGATATTATAGCTCTTGATTACACAAGACTTTTTTGACACTATTGACTCATTTGGGTTATCAATCAAGTTGTTAGAGATTAATGGGTTAGTAGTTAGTTAGCCATGCAATGGAAGAGTTAGTTAGACATGGCAGTAAAAGAAACAATAAAAGAAAAGAAGTAAGGAGAAAGGGAGTTACACTAAAATAAGAAAGAAAAAGCAAATGGAAAACCAAGTAAATGGAAAGAAGAAAGAGAAGTATTACTTGTATTAAATTGCCACCTTCAAATACAACTTTTATACACTCTCTCTTTCACTCTAATGGCTAAATTAAAACTAGAAGAAGAAGGAAACAACAACAACTACAACTCCTAAAACAAGATAACCACTACTTGCTAAAGCTCTGGATATCCCCTCTGTTGAACCCTAAGGGGGGTATTTATAGGCACCAGGGGGAAGGGGGCTAGGGGACAAACCCTGGCCCAAAGCACGGGCACGGGCGCGGTCGCGCCCGTACGATCGCGTTTTCGCGGCCCTGCAGGGCGACGCATGCCTGGCTTCCTGCTGGGTGTCGTTCCGTCTGTCCCCTATCATCTGGATCTTCTGGTTTGTTGATTTGATGCCCTTGGCTGATAAAATCTCCTCCCTAAGGTCAATGGCTACTTGGTAGGTCTTTAATCACCCATTAAATGGTGATTTAGGGTTTTCTTCTTCATATGCACACCATGAACCTAGGATCAAGCAAGTAAAGCTTTATTAGCAAAATTTTATACCAAATAAATATGCGAATGTGATAAAAATTATGCAAAATTTGAGACTAATCATCAATTCATCAACAAAGGGGTGAAGATAAGTAAACAATATAAACGTTTATGCGATATACATTCATGAAGAGGAGAGATGTTAAGTTAGCTCCCACTGCATACATGCATTAAATGAAGAAGGGATGGCTAAACCCTAACCCACATAAGCATAATATATAATATATAGACGGAGATGTTAAGCTCCCCTACACACGTCTACTACATAAGAAAGAGAGATTAAGCTCTACTATATGTGTAATACACTCAACATGAATCTATATATAGAGGAGATGTTAAGCTTATTTTACATATAGGCAATACATATCAATAAATTTTGAAACTACTTTTAAACAAAAATTTGAAATTTATTGAAGTCAACAAAATGAATTATGATACCAATGAAATCAAAGAGTAGTTGATAAAAATAAATATTGGAACCACTTGTAGAGAAACAATTTTTTTTTTAAATTACCAATAGTAGATTTTGATACCAATTGAAGATGAAGCATAAAGTACATTTGATACCAAATAAATACTAATTGAAATTAATGCATAAACTTGTAAAGAAACTAATTAACATTTAGAATAAAACTAAGCTAAGCGTAAACATGGTTTGTACTTTAAAATGTATGGAAATGTAAAACAAGCACAATCAAAGTCATATATATAGATATATGTATGTATGAAAATATCACTTGAGATTTGAATCATACATATATAGTAAACTGTATGAGTATACAAAATGAATAGATCATGAAAATTATGTGGATAACTCATAACAATCCACCGTTATCATGCACATGATAAAAGATATTCAATAGGGCACAAGGTATGGTTACCCAACCAACCGCCCTTAAGTTGGTAGGGGTTTTTAAAAATAAGAATGAAAATAATTTAACATGTTTGAAAACTCTACCAATTTTAAAATCAAGAAACTAGTTAAAATAATTTAAAAAACTAGTTAACGATCCTTCAAAACATGAAACCAGATTATATATCCTATGAAACATTGCTAAGTACACAAAAATTATCACTCAAGATCTATAAGGCTAAAAAATGTGCTCATAAACCAAAGTCATGAGTAAATAAAATAATGTGAGTGCACAAGAATCATGTGAATAGCATATTTATGAAATAAATCAATAAGGCTCAAAACAAACATCAAGACTAAAATTTTTTCTAAAAATTAAACAAGCATCAAGGTATATGTATGTTTTGTCGAATCTAAAAGTATACATACATATCCCCAAAAAAATGAGTCAAAAATATAATTTTGCATGATGACAAGTGACTCAAGGATATACATATATATCTATTAATTTTAGATAAAAATAATATATACACGAAGCTAAACATGTGCAAAAATAGGGAAAACAAGTATAAATGAAAGAATCATCAAAACTAAGTTATACATGTACATGTAATGAGTACAAATGAACAATGAAGTACAAACATATAATAATCAAGTGTAGCTCACTATTTGTACAAGTATAAATACTAGTTTTAACAAAAACTACATCTAAACACCACATGAAGTACAAAATAAAAATGATCATTAGGCTAAATGCACGTGTTTTAGAATTAGTATATACATAGTAGTTAAAGAATAGTGAGAACACAAAATAGGAATTCATATGAATATGTGTGTATCTCAAAGATTATTTATGTATATCACATGTCTAATAATATTGCATTTTACATAATGAGCATTAAAAACCACAACATGCTAAAAATTATCAATGTAAAAGTATGTAAATTAAAATAGAAGTTTAGAAATAGTTACCAAATCATATGAACTATCCCTAACTCTCCAAATCATGGTGGTCCTATGGATTAATTAGGTATGTCCATCTAACTCCATATGCATTCACTATCAAGGCACCAACCTTCTCACATTTTGTGAGAGCCCACACCTACATCAAATACAAGCGGTAGGAATTTGGTACACATATCTTTTTGGGTCCATTGGGGTTAGTAATAATTGGAGCCCAAATATTTTTATTAGCAAAATTTAAATGATTTATCCTATCAAAAAAAAATTATACAAGATAGCCTTTGCGGCTACAATGTGTACATTTGTACACTCTATTATACATGTGAGTGGGGTGAGCATGGTGTGCATGTATATGCCATGGGGTATGTGCATGAGTATATGGAATTTATTTCTTACGAAACATGAATTCCAACCTATTATAGTTAAATACATATTGGCTCAAAGTGGAGCCCAAATAATCAATTTTCTTCTTCACAATACAAATATCATTATTAATTTTGAAAGAAGAGACATAAGCATGAGAATCAACAATCTTTTTCTTTTAAAAATATTTCTTTTTCTTTTAAAATAATTTTTTCTAAAGAGTTATTTTCTTCCAAAATAATATCTTTTTCTTTTTCCAGCAAAACAATTTTATTTTTCAATAAATTGTTTCCTTCACAAATTTCATTTAATTTTGAAGACAAGAAAATATTCTTCTTTTTCAAAAATTCTTTCTTTTGAAACACATTCAAATTTATTTTTAAAAGAATTATTTTCTTTTAACAAAGAAGTATTTTTCTTCTTCAACTTATCATTTTCAATTTTTAATAAATCAAAATTTTCAAGAAGTTTTTGACAAAAAGATGCAAACTCATCATAATACATGTCAATATCTTTTTCTACCTCAGATTCGGAATTTACCTCAAGGGGGTCATCCCCTTGGACCATGTAGCACATGTAAGAAACATCACTTTTATTATCTGGGTTACTTCCCATATAGTATTGCTTTTGTTCACCAAGAGAGACAAGTGTGTTCCATACTATAAAAACTGAATCAAAGTTAGAAACCCTAGATAAATATTCATCATTTAGGGTTGACTTTAAAGTATGAATGACTTTTGTGTTAGCCTCAAAATATTTGTCATTAATAAAATATGAATCCTTAATAGTGACAAAATAGACATGAATTCCTAAGGCCTTAAGATACATAGACATCTTAACATTCCAATTTTGAAAGTCAAGAATGTCAAATATGGGAGGTGTCATGAAATCCATGAGTGTGTCATGAAATCCATGAGTGTGTATATAAATATTGTGATTAGCTAAAAATAGGATCTTTAACTCAAGGCTATTAGACTCAAATTAAGAGCACCAAGCTCTGATACCAATTGTAAGTCACCTAGAGGGGGGTGAATAGATGACAAGCTAATCTAAAGCAAAAAATAATGCGGAATTAAAAACTATTTATGCAAACACACAATGTATAATCAAAGAGTGCAGCCGAATTCTCAGTGAAGGGCTCTGAACTATCTCCTCAAAATTTCTCTAGATTAAGAGTTGAGGTGCCATTATGGCTTTCTTAGTTGAATACTAGTGTAAGCACAATATCAAGCATGAAATGAATGTACAAGGAATTGAAGCAATGCTAGATATTAAACAATTCGAAGCATATATATATATATAATATATATATATATATATATATATATAGGTTACTGTAGCTCAGCAGTCAGCTTGCAGGACATGGCGACATAATAGCCACGTATTTGTTAAAAATTTGGCGGATGCAAATTAAAAAAAATCCTGCTCGAATAAGCCATCAGGCACTTTAACAATTGCTTTGATAAAAATACCCTGCCCTACAACTTTTTACTGTATGTAAAATCTTTCCTTTCAAAAAAATTACAGATCTGAATTTTTGTTCATCAATTCGAAAAATTTAGTGTTATCGATTCTTAAACTTTTCGAACAATTGCGTTCAAAAATTATTTTTTAAAAAAAGATCTGATCAAGATGGCACCCAAGAAATCATCTACGAAAAAAGGTAAATGGGAAACCTATGAAATCTAATTTTTTAGGGTTCTCTAGCCCTTAATAGTTTGATTTTTTTCATATATGATTTCTAATTTTTTTTATTTTTTAAATAAAATTTCCTCTTTTAATTAACTTTGATACAAAAGTGACTCTTGTACTGATTTTTTTTTATTCAGTTTTGAATTTTAATTCCAAAGAAGAAAATAATATTGAATTTTTGGGAAAAATTTTGATTTGTCTTAAATTTTCAAGAATCTTGGTTTTTAAAAAATAATTATTTAATTTTTTATTTTAAAAACTTGCGACCATGGTCTCAATTAAGAGTAAAAGAGTCATTTTTTTAAAAAGAAGTAAGATTAAATCTATTTATGTGATTTGAATCAAATTTTTTAATTTTTTACCCTGAAACTTTAATCCAAGTCACAGTTTAAGATGAAAAGAAAATAGTAATTAATGATCTTATTAGAGATTTATTTTTTAAATTTTTTAATTTTTTAACACTGCGACCAAGGTCACCATAGTTTTTCATTCCATTTTGTCGACTTGGGTCGCAGTTCTTTATATTAGCAACCAAGGTTTCTGCGACCTTGATCGCAGTCTGTGAAAAAATATATTTTAAAAATTTTATTAACGTCTGTTTTGTTATTTAGATTATTTTTGTAAAACGCTTGCCGTCCCTTCTCTCTTTTTTTAGGGCCTTGGGCGCAGTCTGTTCTGTTAAGTTAGCTTAATAGGACACTGGGACCCTGGTTGTGTTATGATGAAATAAGGGTCCGGAGTACTCTGAATCATTGACCAATGTCCTCATTAGTTAATTAATTGAGTTAATTATAAAAATGCAATCTCTGTCATAGCGTAATTTAACAATGCGACCTTAGTCATTGTGCATTATAATTTATTATCTATTGTTGCGACCAAGGTCGCAGTCCTTTTTCTTTTCCAAATTTATTTAAAAGTACTGCTACCATGATTTTTTTTTTAAATTTTATACTTATGTTGTTAATGTTTCTGCATCTATTGGTATGTAAGAACTGAAAGCTTGTCCAATGAGATCAAGCCTAAAGCCTTTGTGCGAATTCATCATAAAATTCAAAAACTACATTCAGGCGGATTTTGTCAATGAGATGAAGGAGACCCCTTTGGTGCAATTTTTATGGCCTTCTACAACGAGGAGTTTGGTGCAGACAAAGACCTAAAATCAAACATAAGTATACTGAAAATTGTAGACCAATATGATAGGGATTCAAGGACCTTTCTAATTAGGGGCAAACAAATTGAGTTAACAGTAGAGAATGTTGCCCTAACTTTTGGCCTACCTATCAATGGGGCAGATTTTATTATGAATAAGACCTGTACACTGAAGGATAGGGGGTTTTAAATATTATTTTCAAACATAAAGAAAATCACAAAAGTTACCATTGAAGAAGCTATGAATGATCTTCTGGTGGGGAAAAGAAGGAGGACTGATTTAGATGTGACAGAAGATGAACAGCTTGAGTAGTAAGTGACTTTAAATAAAATTATAAGAGACAGACAAAAACTTGCAGTTCAAGACTTTACAACACTAATCATCCTGTATATGTCCCCACTCTATTCTTTTCTGACAGTAAAAGCATGATGCCTGGTATATAGTGGAATAAATTGTCAATTTTCAGCTGATGAAGATCATATGCTGGTCTAAAGCTATTTGGCAATTCTTGATTGAGTCAATGGATATCTTCAAGCACGCCACATTTGAGCTGCAAGGATGCTCTGTGCAAATTATTATAAGTATGAATAATATAATTGGTAAATATTATTGAAAGTTACTTATATATTGACACTGTTTATATAAATTAACATACTAATACATGTTGCAGTATTGGTTATGTGAAAGGGCTGCTATTTTTTTAGCCGAGGAATGGTTTGGAGAACAAAATCCCACGGGCAATAAGATGAGAGCTCCAAAATATTAGCAGAGTTCTACTTGAAATTGATCTTAATGATGTTGAAGAAGATAAGGTTAGTTTTTAATAGTTATCGACCATAGACTCTTCACTAGTTTTTTATATATTTATTTTTAAATTTTATATCAGCGATCAAAGTCGCAGTTCCTCTGCTATAATTTCAGTGGACTGCGAACAAAGTCGCAATCCCTTCCATTACGTTATAAGTGAATTGCGACCATGGTCACAGTTCTTTTATTTTCTTGATTTTGACTACGTCTGAGATCGCAGTATCTGAGACGGGACGAATTTGTTGGAACTTATTTCGATGAAGACGTTTGTGAAGATCAAATTCATTTGGAGCTCTAACACATGACGAATCAAGAGTCCTACATGATCAAGATGTGCCAAGGAGAGTTGATAGAGTGTGGTTTGTAAAGTTGAAATAGCATGTAAAAGCCTTGACACAAACACACACTTCATTGGTCCATTAGTCGACTTGATGTCCATTATAAGTCGACTAACCAATGTGTAGTCGACTAACCCAGTTACCCAAGTCGACTGATCCTGTGTCCTGAAACAGACCAACTCTCTGTTTGTGTATTAGTCGACCAAACAGCCAACTATAGTCGACTAATACATTTTCTAGTCGACTAACCCATGTCACCAAGTCGACTAACAGTTGATCCAGTCGACTTATATACAGTTGCAGTCGACTTGAAGTAGTTATCCAGAAACCTGTCTGTCAACCGACACTTGACCAAGTCGACTAATAGCTAAACCTAGTCGACTAATAGTGGAAATTTGCCTAGTCTAGTCGACTAACTCAAAAAGCAAGTCGACTAATAGGCAGTTCTGACTGTTGGACAGTTTTCATTACCTGGTCTTTTGTGCAATGAATTCAAACGTCCCTATCATTTGAATTGCTCCTATAACTCCCTAACTAACCCTAGTCTTCAGCTATAAATAGGAAAGTTATACCAAAGGCCAATTACCAAGAGTTTTTATCAGTTTTCCAAAGCCAAAAATCTGAAAACCTGAAAACTATTTTCCCACTTCAGTTCTTCACCAAAAAGACATTTCCATTGTGAAGATTCTCTGAAGTTCTTGTTTCCTATACTGAACCTTGTCCACATACACATTCAGTACCAAGGCTATAGGAAAAGTATTGTAATTCTCAAAGCAAATCATTGTACACAGGAGGCTTCTTGGTTGTAGAGGCAGTTGTACAAGGTGAAGGAATTCTCTTGGTGGAAGAGAAGGTGTTCTCTTGGTGGAAGAGAAGGTGTATACATTTGGCGAAGGGGATTTGTCAAGTGGTGTACATGGTGTATTGATTTTGGGTTACAAAATCAAGGTTAAAGGAAAATCTCAAGCGGGTGGCTTGGGGACTGGATGTAGGTCACAAGGACCGAACCAGGATAAATCTCTCTTATTTGTGTTTGTGCATTTTCTGAGATTTGATTTCCTTTTTGCAAGTTACTTCTTTGATTAACGATTAATCCTTCTTGTTTTAGTGTTATGTTGACTTGTGTATTTTAGATCATTGTTGCCAACAGAGATAGTTCCGCATTTATCAATATCTCAGGGACCAACATTTGGTATCAGAGCAGGCCTCACATTTCATACCCTGAACCGGCGTATACGCTCTGATCCAACATTTGGTATCAGAGCGGGTACAAGTCAACAACAAGGATGGCAACGGAGTTTCATCATCCCAATTCAAAGAAGGACATTCTACACAACGTCCACCGCTATTTGACGGAACCAACTACAACTATTGGAAGTGTAGAATGAAGATATACTTGCAGTCACTCAACTACGACCTTTGGAACATCGTAGAAGCATCGTACACCAAGCCCACAACCAACTACAACGCTTGGAGTGAAGATCAAAAGAAGAACGCGAACCTTGACGCCAAAGCAATGAATGCCTTGTTCTGTGCTCTGACCAAAGAAGAGTTCAACCGTGTTTCAACAGCAACTTCTGCACATCAAATATGGCATACTCTTCAGGTAACACACGAAGGCACTAATAAAGTTAAGGAATCTAAAATATCTGTTCTTGTCCACAGGTTTGAGTTATTCAAAATGGAGGAGAATGAAACCATATCCGAGATGGTTACAAGATTCACCGACATCACCAATACATTAGCATCCCTTGGAAAGGACTACACCCAAGTTGAAAGAGTTCGAAAGATCCTTCGTGCACTCACACCAGAATGGGAGAAGAAGATAACCGCCATTGAAGAGGCGAATGATCTCTCAACTATGACATTAGAAAACCTAATCGGTAATATAATGGCATATGAAGTGCAGTTAGAAGAAAGAAAGAAGGACCAAGAGAGACAACACTGCTTAAAGAAGAAAGAACTTGCCTTCCATGCATCTTCCGACACGGACAATGATGACGAAGAGGAGATGGCAATGCTCTCAAAGAAATTTAGGAAATTTCTAAAGCAAGATAAATCCAAATACTTTAATTGTGATAAACCAGGTCATATGAAGATAGATTGTCCTTATCTTAAGAAGAAAGATAAGTATAAGAGAAAAAAGTTCATGTAACACCCCGCTCCCGGAATACGTACTTAGTTGCGTATTCAGATTTCTCGATTGTATTTTTTGATTTACTCCCTGTATTTATTTTGTATTATGAATTGTTTGTATGATTGTTTTGTCTTGGATCCGGATTCGTGGACTCGGATTCAGCCTTAGTCTGAACCAGGGACCCGATCTCAGGTCATTACTCGATTTAGTCTTTCTGGTATTCCAATTTGACCGATTTCAGTTTTAAACATCATTTTCTAATATTTTAGATTTTCTATGATTTTTTGGAATTTTCCTGAATTAAGTTGTAAATCTTCAAAACCGGTGTCGACCAGTGCCGCTGACCGATTCCCGGATTTTTAAATTACAAACGGAGTTGAATTTTAAGAAGTGGCTTTCACATAACTTCTTAAAATCATATTTTCTATCCAAATACATTTTCTGGGATTTTTCTAAATTTATTAAAAATCCGGCCAATCCGGTGTAGACCGAGATTGACGGTTGACTTCAGGATTTTTATTTTGAAAATGAGATTGAATCTTTGAATACCGATTTCACCAAAAATCTTTTTATAATATTTGTTATTTTTGAGAATTTTTGGGGAACTTTCCAAGCTATGTTATTTTTGGACCTTTCTGGAGTTTTCGGTATTTTCCCAGATACCGAGAATTTATCCAAATATTCCTCTTTTCTCTTTTTCCCATTTTCTCCCTCCTTCCTCAAACGCGAGTTTTCACCTACCTGGGATTCTGCATTAATGCGGAGATCCTCTCCACACCTCCCCATGCTGCATTTAATGCACTGCTAATCAATTCCAATCAAGTCATTATGACTTTTGTCCTTTTGTTAAAACGCAGCCTTTTGCATTTCCTCCTGGACGCGGCTTTCATCCCCGCGTCCAGTTCTTTTGGCCTGGACGCAACCATTGCCTTGTTGAGACGCAACTTAATTGGTGCGTTCTCTTTTGCTTTGATAAGCAATGGTAACATTATTATAATGTTTTCCCACCCTTTATAAATACCCCCACTCCTTCTCTCTCTTTCATTAATCATTCTTTCTTCATCTTTGTTTCCTGAGAACAAAAACAGCAGCCCACTCCCTTGGCCGGCCACTACTCCTCCATTTCCACCACCATCTCCTCCACCACTCCTTCACCAAATCCTCCACCATTCTCCCCTCCATCTCCTCCTCCATTTCCAACAACAACACCACCTCCATATCATCTTCTTCCTCCTCTTTTTCACCATAAAACACCAAACAACCCATTCTCACCACCACCTTCTCCACCATTTTCACCACCACCTATACCTCCTTGGACACCACGAACCACGCCAATAACAACTCCTCGGCGAGCTCTTTCATTCTAGCCAACTCGTTGCTCTCCGCAACATCGTTTGCAAAATCTCATTTTTGTCAATTTGAACTATACTTGCACCATCAACCTCCTTCCCTTTTTTGAGGCCGGCCACCTCCTTTGGATTGGGGGCCGTGCTCTTCATCATCGGCAAGACTCTAGGGCCGGTACCCTCCTTTTGGATTGGGGCCGAGCTTTTCTTCGTCGGCAATATCGCCGTAGATTTTTCGGTAATCGTTCGCGATTATTCCGGTAATCATTTTGGTGATAATTGACGACCACTTTAACATAGAGCTTATCCTCACTTGGTATTTTTCTCCCGGGGCGTCGGACGCATCAAAGGAACATTTTAGGCGAGTAACTTTACTCGCCAAGACATGGATAACTTATTTTTATACTTGTATTTTTATATCAAACAGCTACAACTCTCAAAAGTTAGTTCTGCTCTCTGTTGCACTCTGTTAGTCGACTTGATCCATTCATTAGTCGACTTGAACCCTTAATTAGTCGACTACCCCTTTACCCCTAGTCGACTAACTTTTTCTTGAAGACGCGACCCTTTGAGACGCGGCCTTATTAGTCGACTAACCCCTTTTTCCTAGTCGACTAACTTTTTCCTGAAGACGCGACTCTACGAGACGCGACCTTATTAGTCGACTAACCCCTTTTTCCTAGTCGACTAACTTTTTCTTGAAGACGCGGCTCTACGAGACGCGACCTTATTAGTCGACTAACCCTTTACCCCTAGTCGACTAACTTTTTCTTGAAGACGCGACCCTTTGAGACGCGGCCTTATTAGTCGACTACCCCTTTCTCTATAGTCGACTAACTCCTTTATAAGTCGACTACTTGCCTCTCCCTAGTCGACTAACTTTGGCTGTCTGCTGTGGTTAATTACTTCTTTGAATATGGACCTTATCCGCGGGACTTGTATTATATATTGTTATGTTATGACGTATTACCTGCCAGATCACTTGTCACTACCATGATTATACTGATACCTGTTATGATTAACTCTCCACCCATGATTATTACGTTACGGGAATATAGAACTTGATCTCTTGTTACGAACTCCAGTTATGCTTGTTGTGTACCCCTGTTATGACCAGTTACGATCCTGCTCATTCCCGTAATCTGATAATATTGTTAATAAACCATAAAAAGGATAACTTGCACGGGGAATGGGAGGAAGTGATGGATGCTGGTATGATGCCTTGCTTATAGTAGTGGAATACCAGAACTGACGATTCGTGTTAGGGGGATTTAAGGCCCTCAGAAGATACGTGTTAGGGGGATTTAAGGCCCCCAATGGCTGTGTCCCGGGCGGACGGGAACTACTATAACAGGAGCTATCAGTTCTTCATCGGCTTCCAGTAGCAACCCTCGGCTTGCTTATATATGGATGTATGTGTGTTGGGATGTACACCAGGACACATACCTAGATATATGGGTCGGACGAGTAATAAAAATAATATGCCAAGATTATAACGTGTTATATCGTTCCACAACTTGGTTATACCACTGTTTCGCCATAATTGCATACATCTGGTTTTACTTCGGATTTCTGGTTTTATGATTATTATATTATACTTGTTCATGTCCTGTCTTTCCTCTTATATTCTATTCCACAGTTACTTGTACTTATCTTTGCCCGCCATCTGGCATTCACATCACCACTCGCTGGGGGAGTTCTGACTCCTCTGGATCCTCATGTCCAGGTCCTGGAGCTTGGAGCTAGAGGATTCTTCTTGCTGAGGACCAAGTTTACTTCTGTGGAGCAGTCAGATCAGCTGGGGCTCCAGTCCCATCCTTGCTTTTCCTGTTGGCTCGCGGCTTCTCCAGCTATCTCGTGAGCGCCCTTTTGTACTGATCATATATGTACATCTCTTTGTATTCTCGCATTTGCGCCTATCAGGTGATGTAATATTATTGTAATATTTATCACCTCTGGTGATAACTTTGTAATTGTACTCATATGTTGGAATGTATAATGCACCACTTGCTTCCGTACTCTGATTCTTGCCTGTACTGATGCTTAGCGTATATACGTGAGGGTATTTCTGACCTACGTATATACGTCGCAGTGACGTCCCCGTACCCGCCGGGATCGGGGCGTTACAGGGTGGTATCAGAGCCTAGGCTCTCGCATCCTCAGTACGTCCAGACGGCAAATTAATGGTAAAGAAATTTGCAACTGGAATACAAGAGTCCTGGTTATACAATCCAACTACAAGTGCAGAGTTATCTATTCCTTCCTTCTGATCCATTTCTTAAATCCTGAGACCTTCAATCTTTCACCTTCCAGTTTCTTCTTGTAACCCTCTCCAACCAACTCAAATATGGAAAGACGGGGAACACGTAATGGTGCTGGTACTTCTCAAGATGGACCCAACAGAGACAATGATGATATGATGAGGATACTTCAAGGGATGATGCAAAGTCAACAACAGCAGACAGAACTTCTACGTCAAGGACTGTTAGTTGCACCCCCGAGAACAGAGGCCAGGCAGCGTGTCGGATTTCAGGAGGTTACAACAGGCTATCTTTTCAGGCACAGAGGAGCCCCTAGATGCAGAACAGTGGCTGATAGACACAACAGATCTTTTGAAGGCGGCCCGAGTCCCTGATGAGAACTGAGTGGAAGTGGCCAAGATACAATTGAAGGATGTGGCCCGAACATGGTGGTTGGCGGAAGAAGCAACACTGGAGAAACCCATCACATGGGACCAGTTCTCAAAAGGTTTCTACGAGAGATTCTTCCCTACAACAGCTCAAAGGGACATGGAAGAATAATTTATCCGCCTGCAGCAGCGCAACCGGTCAGTGGATGAATATGCTGCTGAATTCTTGAGGCTCAGCAGATTTGCTCCCTACATGGTGGCAGACGAAGAAAAACGGGCCAGTAGATTTCAGCAAGGGCTAAAGATGGACGTCCAGATGTATCTTATTCCTCAACAGCTGAAGACATACTCCCAGGTTCTCTCCATTGCCGTGAAGTAGAACGAGGACTGGAGAAGAAGAATGAGAACCAGGTACAGAACAAGTCAGTGAAGAGACCCTTTCAGTTGATGAATGAAGAAGATACAGCCAGGACAATCAATGGCCCGATAGTCAAGCGACCATTCCAACCTTCACTTCCTCAGATCATATGCAATTTCTGTGACAAGCCTGGACATTATAGGAAAGATTGTCGAATGGCCAATGGATTATGCTTAGCATGTGGGACCGGGAGTCATGCAATAAAAGATTGCCCGTTCAGAAGGGTAGGAAATACAGCACCAGTCCGGCCAGTACTTCCAGCCCCGCCACTGAGAGGGAACCCAGAACCCGTTGATCGAAGAGCTCCATTTCTGCCCCAGCAATATGATCAGCCACACAGAGGAGTGAGAACTAGAACAGATCATGGTAAAGGTCAAGTCTACAACATGGCGGCAGAGGCATTAGAAGAAGCAGCAGCAGAATGTGAAGACCAGTATCTAGAGCAGGAACATCGAGGATGTCTTTGTAACCGCTACCCCTGATCTTTTGTATTTTAAGTTGGTAATCTTTTGTAAATATTCCACTTTATCATTCTCTCATTATCGATCCTGGTCTCTCCTGTGTTCGTCTTCCCCTTATCGAAATTGCGAGGACGCAATTTTGTAAGGTGGGTGGATTGTAACACCCCGCTCCCGGAATACGTACTTAGTTGCGTATTCAGATTTCTCGATCGTATTTTTTGATTTACTCCCTGTATTTATTTTGTATTATGAATTGTTTGTATGATTGTTTTGTCTTGGATCCGGATTCGTGGACTCGGATTCAGCCTTAGTCTGAACCAGGGACCCGATCTCAGGTCATTACTCGATTTAGTCTTTCTGGTATTCCAATTTGACCGATTTCAGTTTTAAACATCATTTTCTAATATTTTAGATTTTCTATGATTTTTTGGAATTTTCCTGAATTAAGTTGTAAATCTTCAAAACCGGTGTCGACCAGTGCCGCTGACCGATTCCCGGATTTTTAAATTACAAACGGAGTTGAATTTTAAGAAGTGGCTTTCACATAACTTCTTAAAATCATATTTTCTATCCAAATACATTTTCTGGGATTTTTCTAAATTTATTAAAAATCCGGCCAATCCGGTGTAGACCGAGATTGACGGTTGACTTCAGGATTTTTATTTTGAAAATGAGATTGAATCTTTGAATACCGATTTCACCAAAAATCTTTTTATAATATTTGTTATTTTTGAGAATTTTTGGGGAACTTTCCAAGCTATGTTATTTTTGGACCTTTCCGGAGTTTTCGGTATTTTCCCAGATACCTAGAATTTATCCAAATATTCCTCTTTTCTCTTTTTTCTATTTTCTCCCTCCTTCCTCAAACGCGAGTTTTCACCTACCTGGGATTCTGCATTAATGCGGAGATCCTCTCCACGCCTCCCCATGCTGCATTTAATGCACTGCTAATCAATTCCAATCAAGTCATTATGACTTTTGTCCTTTTGTTAAAACGCAGCCTTTTGCATTTCCTCCTGGACGCGGCTTTCATCCCCGCGTCCAGTTCTTTTGGCCTGGACGCAACCATTGCCTTGTTGAGACGCAACTTAATTGGTGCGTTCTCTTTTGCTTTGATAAGCAATGGTAACATTATTATAATGTTTTCCCACCCTTTATAAATACCCCCACTCCTTCTCTCTCTTCATTAATCATTCTTTCTTCTTCTTTGTTTCCTGAGAACAAAAACAACAGCCCACTCCCTTGGCCGGCCACTACTCCTCCATTTCCACCACCATCTCCTCCACCACTCCTTCACCAAATCCTCCACCATTCTCCCCTCCATCTCCTCCTCCATTTCCAACAACAACACCACCTCCATATCATCTTCTTCCTCCTCTTTTTCACCATAAAACACCAAACAACCCATTCTCACCACCACCTTCTCCACCATTTCCACCACCACCTATACCTCCTTGGACACCACGAACCACGCCAATAACAACTCCTCGGCGAGCTCTTTCATTCTAGCCAACTTGTCGCTCTCCGCAACATCGTTTGCAAAATCTCATTTTTGTCAATTTGAACTATACTTGCACCATCAACCTCCTTCCCTTTTTTGAGGCCGGCCACCTCCTTTGGATTGGGGGCCGTGCTCTTCATCATCGGCAAGACTCTAGGGCCGGTACCCTCCTTTTGGATTGAGGCCGAGCTTTTCTTCGTCGGCAATATCGCCGTAGATTTTCTGGTAATCGTTCGCGATTATTTCGGTAATCGTTTTGGTGATAATTGATGACGACTTTAACATAGAGCTTATCCTCACTTGTTCATGTCCTGTCTTTCCTCTTATATTCTATTCCACAGTTACTTGTACTTATCTTTGCCCGCCATCTAGCATTCACATCACCACTCGCTGGGGGAGTTCTGACTCCTCTGGATCCTCATGTCCAGGTCCTGGAGCTTGGAGCTAGAGGATTCTTCTTGCTGAGGACCAAGTTTACTTCTGTGGAGCAGTCAGATCAGCTGGGGCTCCAGTCCCATCCTTGCTTTCCCTGTTGGCTCGCGGCTTCTCCAGCTATCTCGTGAGCGCCCTTTTGTACTGATCATATATGTACATCTCTTTGTATTCTCGCATTTGCGCCTATCAGGTGATGTAATATTATTGTAATATTTATCACCTCTGGTGATAACTTTGTAATTGTACTCATATGTTGGAACGTATAATGCACCACTTACTTCCGTACTCTGATTCTTGCCTGTACTGATGCTTAGCGTATATACGTGAGGGTATTTCTGACCTACGTATATACGTCGCAGTGACGTCCCCGTACCCGCCGGGATCGGGGCGTTACAGTTCAGAAAGAAGAAGAACTACGAAGCATCATCAGAATACAGTGATTCATCTTCATCTGATGAAGAAGAATCCACTGAACGTGTCAACCTATGTTACATGGCACTTGAATATGATGAGGTATCATATTCTGAACTCTCTGATGCATTCCATGAATTATTTCTTGATCTGAAAAATGAAAAACTGAAAACAAAGTTTTGTCAAAAGAAAATGAGAAACTTTTAAAGGAAAATTCTTGTTATGCATTACAATGTTCATCTATAAATTCTCAACAACAAGATGAGTTTGAAAAAGTCATATCATCTTTGAAAATTGAAAATGAGAAATTTATAAAAGAGAACATTTTTTTGAAAAAGGAAACTAAGTCTTTGAATGAAAGGATTTCTATATTGGATAAAGACATGTTAGTTTTCAAAAATAAATATGAAGATCTTTTGCAAAATGTGACTAAGTTTAATAAAGGAAAAAAAAATTTGAATGCTTTATTATCTTTTCAGAAATTGTCACATGATAATCATGGTATTGGATTTATTGCAAAATCTTCATTTTATAGTAATCCATATAGTTCTTTTGTAAAAAGAAAGTCTAAGAAAAGTAAGTTTATATGGATTCCTAAAAATTTAAGTTTTCATGATAAAAATACATATATTGCATCATACATTCATGATATATGTGATTCTTGCAACTATGTGTATATTAACAGGTGGAAACCAAATTCTAAATGGATTTGGACTCCTGAAGGTTAAATATGTTCTTTTATGTTTGGTACCATCTAACGTTTATCTTGCAGGTACCATATAAAAATTGATAAAGAACAATTATATATATATGTACTAATATATTTGTTGCAGGGGGAGAACAAAGTATTTCTCTATTTGTTATAACCTAATTTCTGCAGGGGGAGGAAAATATAACATATTTTCTGCAGGGGGGAGGACTTGTGCACACAAAGCGTCATCATCAAAAAGGAGAGAATGTTGGAACTTATTTCGATGAAGACATTTGTGAAGATCAAATTCATTTGGAGCTCTAACACATGACGAATCAAGAGTCCTACATGATCAAGATGTGCCAAGGAGAGTTGATAGAGTGTGGTTTGTAAAGTTGAAATAGCATGTAAAAGCCTTGACACAAACACACACTTCATTGGTCCATTAGTCGACTTGATGTCCATTATAAGTCGACTAACCAATGTGTAGTCGACTAACCCAGTTACCCAAGTCGACTAATCCTTTTTCCTGAAACAGACCAACTCTCTGTTTGTGTATTAGTCGACCAAACAGTCAACTATAGTCGACTAATGCATTTTCTAGTCGACTAACCCATGTCACCAAGTCGACTAACAGTTGATCCAGTCGACTTATATACAGTTGCAGTCGACTTGAAGTAGTTATCCAGAAACCTGTCTGTCAACCGACACTTGACCAAGTCGACTAATAGCTAAACCTAGTCGACTAATAGTGGAAATTTTGCCTAGTCTAGTCGACTAACTCAAAAAGCAAGTCGACTAATAGGCAGTTCTGACTGTTGGACAGTTTTCATTATCTGGTCTTTTGTGCAATGAATTCAAACGTCCCTATCATTTGAATTGCTCCTATAACTCCCTAACTAACCCTAGTCTTCAGCTATAAATAGGGAAGTTATACCAAAGGCCAATTACCAAGAGTTTTTATCAGTTTTCCAAAGCCAAAAATCTGAAAACCTGAAAACTATTTTTCCCACTTCAGTTCTTCACCAAAAAGACATTTCCATTGTGAAGATTCTCTGAAGTTCTTGTTTCCTATACTGAACCTTGTCCACATACACATTCAGTACCAAGGCTATAGGAAAAGTATTGTAATTCTCAAAGCAAATTATTGTACACAGGAGGCTTCTTGGTTGTAGAGGCAGTTGTACAAGGTGAAGGTATTCTCTTGGTGGAAGAGAAGGTGTTCTCTTAGTGGAAGAGAAGGTGTATACATTTGGCGAAGGGGATTTATCAAGTGGTGTACATGGTGTATTGATTTTGGGTTGCAAAATCAAGGTTAAAGGAAAATCTCAAGCGGGTGGCTTGGGGACTGGATGTAGGTCACAAGGACCGAACCAGGATAAATCTCTCTTGTTTGCGTTTGTGCATTTTCTGATATTTGATTTCCTTTTTGCAAGTTACTTCTTTGATTAACGATTAATCCTTCTTGTTTTAGTGTTATGTTGACTTGTGTATTTTAGATCATTGTTGCCAACAGAGATAGTTCCGCATTTATCAATATCTCAGGGACCAACATTTGGTATCAGAGCAGGCCTCACATTTCATACCCTGAACCGGCGTATACGCTCTGATCCAACATTTGGTATCAGAGCGGGTACAAGTCAACAACAAGGATGGCAACGGAGTTCTCATCATCCCAATTCATAGAAGGACATTCTACACAACGTCCACCGCTATTTGACGGAACCAACTACAACTATTGGAAGTGTAGAATGAAGATATACTTGCAGTCGCTCAACTACGACCTTTGGAACATCGTAGAAGCATCGTACACCAAGCCCACAACCAACTACAACGCTTGGAGTGAAGATCAAAAGAAGAACGCGAACCTTAACGCCAAAGCAATAAATGCCTTGTTCTGTGCTCTTACCAAAGAAGAGTTCAACGTGTTTCAACAGCAACTTCTGCACATCAAATATGGCATACTCTTCAGGTAACACACGAAGGCACTAATAAAGTTAAGGAATCTAAAATATATGTTCTTGTTCACTGGTTTGAGTTATTCAAAATGGAGGAGAATGAAACCATATCCGAGATGGTTACAAGATTCACCGACATCACCAATACATTAGCATCCCTTGGAAAGGACTACACCCAAGTTGAAAGAGTTCGAAAGATCCTTCGTGCACTCACACCAGAATGGGAGAAGAAGATAACCGCCATTGAAGAGGCGAATGATCTCTCAACTATGACATTAGAAAACCTAATCGGTAATCTAATGGCATATGAAGTGCAGTTAGAAGAAAGAAAGAAGGACCAAGAGAGACAACACCGCTCAAAGAAGAAAGAACTTGCCTTCCATGCATCTTCCGACACGGACAATGATGACGAAGAGGAGATGGCAATGCTCTCAAAGAAATTCAAGAAATTTCTAAAGTAAGGTAAATTCAAATGCTTTAATTGTGATAAACCAGGTCATATGAAGATAGATTGTCCTTTCCTTAAGAAGAAAGATAAGTACAAGAGTAAGAAGTTCAGAAAGAAGAAGAACTACGAAGCATCATCAGAATACAGTGATTCATCTTCATCTGATGAAGAAGAATCCACTGAACGTGTCAACCTATGTTACATGGCACTTGAAGATGATGAGGTATCATATTCTGAACTCTCTGATGCATTCCATGAATTATTTCTTGATCTGAAAAATGAAAAACTGAAAAACAAAGTTTTGTCAAAAGAAAATGAGAAACTTTTAAAGGAAAATTCTTGTTATGCATTACAATGTTCATCTATAAATTCTCAACAACAAGATGAGTTTGAAAAAGTCATATCATCTTTGAAAATTGAAAATGAGAAATTTATAAAAGAGAACATTTTTCTGAAAAAGGAAACTAAATCTTTGAATGAAAGGATTTCTATATTGGATAAAGACATGTTAGTTTTCAAAAATAAATATGAAGATCTTTTACAAAATGTGACTAAGTTTAATAAAGGAAAAGAAAATTTGAATGCTTTATTATCTTTTCAGAAATTGTCACATGATAATCATGGTATTGGATTTATTGCAAAATCTTCATTTTATAGTAATCCATATAGTTCTTTTGTAAAAAGAAAGTCTAAGAAAAGTAAGTTTATATGGATTCCTAAAAATTTAAGTTTTCATGATAAAAATACATATATTGCATCATACATTCATGATATATGTGATTCTTGCAACTATGTGTATATTAACAGGTGGAAACCAAATTCTAAATGGATTTGGACTCCTAAAGGTTAAATATGTTCATTTATGTTTGGTACCATCTAACGTTTATCTTGCAGGTACCATATAAAAATTGATAAAGAACAATTATATATATATATATATATATATATATATATATATATATATATATATATATATATATATATATATATATGTATTAATATATTTGTTGCAGGGGGAGAACAAAGTATTTCTCTATTTGTTATAACCCAATTTCTGCAGGGGGAGGAAAATATAACATATTTTCTGCAGGGGGAGGACTTGTGCACACAAAGCGTCATCATCAAAAAGGGGGAGAATGTTGGAACTTATTTCGATGAAGACGTTTGTGAAGATCAAATTCATTTGGAGCTCTAACACATGACGAATCAAGAGTCCTACATGATCAAGATGTGCCAAGGAGAGTTGATAGAGTGTGGTTTGTAAAGTTGAAATAGCATGTAAAAGCCTTGACACAAACACACACTTCATTGGTCCATTAGTCGACTTGATGTCCATTATAAGTCGACTAACCAATGTGTAGTCGACTAACCCAGTTACCCAAGTCGACTAATCCTTTTTCCTGAAACAGACCAACTCTCTGTTTGTGTATTAGACGACCAAACAGTCAACTATAGTCGACTAATACATTTTCTAGTCGACTAACCCATGTCACCAAGTCGACTAACAGTTGATCCAGTCGACTTATATACAGTTGCAGTCGACTTGAAGTAGTTATCCAGAAACCTGTCTGTCAACCGACACTTGACCAAGTCGACTAATAGCTAAACCTAGTCGACTAATAGTGAAAATTTTGCCTAGTCTAGTCGATTAACTCAAAAAGCAAGTCGACTAATAGGCAGTTCTGACTGTTGGACAGTTTTCATTATCTGGTCTTTGTGCAATGAATTCAAACGTCCCTATCATTTGAATTGCTCCTATAACTCCCTAACTAACCCTAGTCTTCAGCTATAAATAGGGAAGTTATACCAAAGGCCAATTACCAAGAGTTTTTATCAGTTTTCCAAAGCCAAAAATCTGAAAACCTGAAAACTATTTTTCCCACTTCAGTTCTTTACCAAAAAGACATTTCCATTGTGAAGATTCTCTGAAGTTCTGTTTCTATACTGAACCTTGTCCACATACACATTCAGTACCAAGGCTATAGGAAAAGTATTGTAATTCTCAAAGCAAATCATTGTACACAGGAGGCTTCTTGGTTGTAGAGGCAGTTGTACAAGGTGAAGGTATTCTCTTGGTGGAAGAGAAGGTGTTCTCTTGGTGGAAGAGAAGGTGTATACATTTGGCGAAGGGGATTTGTCAAGTGGTGTACATGGTGTATTGATTTTGGGTTGCAAAATCAAGGTTAAAGGAAAATCTCAAGCGGGTGGCTTGGAGACTGGATGTAGGTCACAAGGACCGAACCAGGATAAATCTCTCTTGTTTGCGTTTGTGCATTTTCTGAGATTTGATTTCCTTTTTGCAAGTTACTTCTTTGATTAATGATTAATCCTTCTTGTTTTAGTGTTATGTTGACTTGTGTATTTTAGATCATTGTTGCCAACAGAGATAGTTCCGCATTTATCAATATCTCAGGGACCAACATTTGGTATCAGAGCAGGCCTCACATTTCATACCCTGAACCGGCGTATACGCTCTGATCCAACATTTGGTATCAGAGCGGGTACAAGTCAACAACAAGGATGGCAACAGAGTTCTCATCATCCTAATTCAAAGAAGGACATTCTACACAACGTCCACCGCTATTTGACGGAACCAACTACAACTATTGGAAGTGTAGATGAAGATATACTTGCAGTCACTCAACTACGACCTTTGAAACATCGTAGAAGCATCGTACACCAAGCCCACAACCAACTACAACGCTTGGAGTGAAGATCAAAAGAAGAACGCGAACCTTAATGCCAAAGCAATGAATGCCTTGTTCTGTGCTCTTACCAAAGAAGAGTTCAACCGTGTTTCAACAGCAACTTCTGCACATCAAATATGGCATACTCTTCAGGTAACACACGAAGGCACTAATAAAGTTAAGGAATCTAAAATATCTATTCTTGTCCACAGGTTTGAGTTATTCAAAATGGAGGAGAATGAAACCATATCCGAGATGGTTACAAGATTCACCGACATCACCAATACATTAGCATCCCTTGGAAAGGACTACACCCAAGTTGAAAGAGTTCGAAAGATCCTTTGTGCACTCACACCAGAATGGGAGAATAAGATAACCGCCATTGAAGAGGCGAATGATCTCTCAACTATGACATTAGAAAACCTAATCGGTAATCTAATGGCATATGAAGTGCAGTTAGAAGAAAGAAAGAAGGACCAAGAGAGACAACACCGCTCAAAGAAGAAAGAACTTGCCTTCCATGCATCTTCCGACACGGACAATGATGACGAAGAGGAGATGGCAATGCTCTCAAAGAAATTCAGGAAATTTCTAAAGCAAGGTAAATTCAAATGCTTTAATTGTGATAAACCAGGTCATATGAAGATAGATTGTCCTTTGCTTAAGAAGAAAGATAAGTACAAGAGTAAGAAGTTCAAAAAGAAGAAGAACTACGAAGCATCATCAGAATACAGTGATTCTTTCATCTGATGAAGAAGAATCCACTGAACGTGTCAACCTATGTTACATGGCACTTGAAGATGATGAGGTATCATATTCTGAACTCTCTGATGCATTCCATGATTTATTTCTTGATCTGAAAAATGAAAAACTGAAAAATAAAGTTTTGTCAAAAGAAAATGAGAAACTTTTAAAGGAAAATTCTTGTTATGCATTACAATGTTCATCTATAAATTCTCAACAACAAGATGAGTTTGAAAAAGTCATATCATCTTTGAAAATTAAAAATGAGAAATTTATAAAAGAGAACATTTTTCTGAAAAAGGAAACTAAGTCTTTGAATGAAAGGATTTCTATATTGGATAAAGACATGTTAGTTTTCAAAAATAAATATGAAGATCTTTTGCAAAATGTGACTAAGTTTAATAAAGGAAAAGAAAATTTGAATGCTTTATTATCTTTCAGAAATTGTCACATGATAATCATGGTATTGGATTTATTGCAAAATCTTCATTTTATAGTAATCCATATAGTTCTTTTGTAAAAAGAAAGTCTAAGAAAAGTAAGTTATATGGATTCCTAAAAATTTAAGTTTTCATAATAAAAATACATATATTGCATCATACATTCATGATATATGTGATTCTTGCAACTATGTGTATATTAACAGGTGGAAACCAAATTCTAAATAGATTTGGACTCCTAAAGGTTAAATATGTTCTTTTATGTTTGGTACCATCTAACGTTTATCTTGCAGGTACCATATAAAAATTGATAAAGAACAATTATATATATATGTACTAATATATTTGTTGCAGGGGGAGAACAAAGTATTTCTCTATTTGTTATAACCCAATTTCTGCAGGGGGAGGAAAATATAACATATTTTCTGCAGGGGGAGGACTTGTGCACACAAAGCGTCATCATCAAAAAGGGGGAGAATGTTGGAACTTATTTCGATGAAGACGTTTGTGAAGATCAAATTCATTTGGAGCTCTAACACATGACGAATCAAGAGTCCTACATGATCAAGATGTGCCAAGGAGAGTTGATAGAGTGTGGTTTGTAAAGTTGAAATAGCATGTAAAAGTCTTGACACAAACACACACTTCATGGTCCATTAGTCGACTTGATGTCCATTATAAGTCGACTAACCAATGTGTAGTCGACTAACCCAGTTACCCAAGTCGACTAATCCTTTTTCCTGAAACAGACCAACTCTCTGTTTGTGTATTAGTCGACCGAACAATCAACTATAGTCGACTAATACATTTTCTAGTCGACTAACCCATGTCACCAAGTTGACTAACAGTTGATCCAGTCGACTTATATACAGTTGCAGTCGACTTGAAGTAGTTATCCAGAAACCTGTCTGTCAACCGACACTTGACCAAGTCGACTAATAGCTAAACCTAGTCGACTAATAGTGGAAATTTTGCCTAGTCTAGTCGACTAACTCAAAAAGCAAGTCGACTAATAGGCAGTTCTGACTGTTGGACAGTTTTCATTATCTGGTCTTTTGTGCAATGAATTCAAACGTCCCTATCATTTGAATTGCTCCTATAACTCCCTAACTAACCCTAGTCTTCAGCTATAAATAGGGAAGTTATACCAAAGGCCAATTACCAAGAGTTTTTATCAGTTTTCCAAAGCCAAAAATCTGAAAACCTGAAAACTATTTTTCCCACTTCAGTTCTTCACCAAAAAGATATTTCCATTGTGAAGATTCTCTAAAGTTCTTGTTTCCTATACTGAACCTTGTCCACATACACATTCAGTACCAAGGCTATAGGAAAAGTATTGTAATTCTCAAAGCAAATCATTGTACACAGGAGGCTTCTTGGTTGTAGAGGCAGTTGTACAAGGTGAAGGTATTCTCTTGGTGGAAGAGAAGGTGTTCTCTTGGTGGAAGAGAAGGTGTATACATTTGGCGAAGGGGATTTGTCAAGTGGTGTACATGGTGTATTGATTTTGGGTTGCAAAATCAAGGTTAAAGGAAAATCTCAAGCGGGTGGCTTGGGGACTGGATGTAGGTCACAAGAACCGAACCAGGATAAATCTCTCTTGTTTGCGTTTGTGCATTTTCTGAGATTTGATTTCCTTTTTGCAAGTTACTTCTTTGATTAACGATTAATCCTTCTTGTTTTAGTGTTATGTTGACTTGTGTATTTTAGATCATTGTTGCTAACCGCGATAGTTCCGCATTTATCAATATCTCAGGGACCAACAGAATTTAGTATGAAATTCATTCTGCGACTATAGTCACAATACTGATTTATTTGGCTTAGAGTTAAACTTTAAGATTGCGACCATGGTCGCAGTTTGTTTGATAGATCTTCTAATTCAAGTTTCATTTTTCTGCGATATAAGTAGCAGAACTAACATGTTAATTTTATATTGATCTTTGTTTAACATGATTTTTCAGATTTGTAATGGAATGGCCAACATTTCGAATGATGAAAAAATTATGATTGGTCTTCCTACTGAAGATGATGAAGAAGAAGACGACGAAGGAAAGAAAGAAAAAATAAATATTGAAGCTAACATTCCGGTGGAAACAGAACGAGAACCTGTCAAAATAGTTAAGGAGACAACACGGGAACAAAAACCAACTGTTACAGGGTATTTGCCAGCACTACGGGATGAACAAGCTGAAGAACTTGAAATTTTGAGAAATGAAAATAAGTATTTGATGGCATATGTTGTTGAATTAGAAAGAAAAATTAAAAATATAGAGGATAAAAGAGCTCTCAAGGCTGAATTAAAGAAAAAGAGAAGAGAGAGAAAAGCAAAAAAGAAAATTTAAAAAGCAAAAACAAAAAATAAATATGAAGGAGAAGGAAGAAGAAGAGTTGCTTAGAGCAGCCACTGCTGCGAAGGAGGAGGTGAAGAAGAGGAAAAAGGAGAAAGAGGAGCAGAAGAAGGAGAATAGGAGAAAGGAGGAGGAGGAGCAGAGGAGGAAGGCAGCTGCAAGAGGAAGAAGAGAAAAAGAGAAAATTCGAGAAGAGGAGAAGAGGAGGAAGGAGCAGGAGGAGAAGGAGAAGAAGAGGGTGGAAGAAGAGGAGAGAAGGAGAATAGGAGAAAGAAAGAAGTAGAGGAGAAGAGGAAAATTGAGGAGGAGGAGAAGCAAAAGAGGATGAGGGAACAAATGGAGAAGCAAGTGGAAGAGAAGAAGAAAAAGGAAGAGGAGGATAATCAATCAATCTAAATTTGAAATTAGTATTGCTGGGGAACATTTTTCAACTTTTACTTTAAATTTAACTTAACAGATCCTTCATATCCAAAAGACAAAGCTTCTGAGGAAAAAAAAATCAAGAACATACTCTAGTTCAAAAGGAAGCGTTAAAAGAAAAAGTCGTGGATTACTCTAAAGAATCGAAAGAAAGGAGAGTCAAAGAACGCAAGCCCACTGAGAGAGATCACGATGACTCTGATTTCATTTATCTTAAACAAAAGAAGAAAATTATTTAAGAGACTCTTCCACAGCCCGCAGCTCAGATTTCTGACCCTGAATTCAGCAAGGCAAAGAAGGCCGACACTCAGCTGAAAATCAGGAAATTGAATGAATCCACTGCCTACAGAATTCTATAGCCACAACAACAATCTCTCATCAAAAATTTCTTGGACAAAGCCACCTCTGAGTAATTTTTTCATTTTATTCAAATTTACATTAAAATATAAGTTATTTATATTATCACAATTTCATTATTAACTCTTTTTTTTTTTGCAGTGCTATTGCATATCAGGATCCTAATAACGGAATAATAGTTTCCAAAAATGACATAGAGGACCTTATATTAAGTAGAGATTTAGATGTTAATATCATTCATTTCTACATGAAGCATCTAGAGAAAAAAGGTGGATTAAAAATAATATTCTTTCGAAGCGAACTTTGGGTAAATATTTATTTTCTCCTTTATATTTAATTAAAATATCACTTTTTTACTTAATGTAGTAATTTATAATTTTAAGTGTTAAAAATGTACTAGCAGCATTTACTACTGATAAGGCATAATGAGTAGACTGCGACCTTGGTCGCAGTTGCTAACTAATCCTAAAAATTGAAGCTGACTAATGATGAATGCGACCTTGGTCGCAGCCAAAATATTCATTAACAATAACACAGCGACTCTGGTCGCAGTCAATTTTCTTGACTGAATAAATCAAACTGCGACCAGAGTAGCAATAAAAATATACTTCGTTACTGCGACCAAGATCGCTGTCAACATTAGTAAGCATCATTTTCTGGCTTAATAGGCGACTGTGATTATATTCGTCGCTCAAATAATAGTAAGAAAAGAGGATTGCGGCCTTGGTCTCAGTTTTGATTTTCATATAATATTTGATATTTTTTGCATTTTATTACTAAATTTTTAAATGTTTGAATTGTTTTGGTTTTGACAAAACGGTATTGTATCTCAAAATAGAGATCTGAAAATTTTTTTCATCAAGCAGTTATTGAGAAACTGGATAAGAGATGTTCATTACATGTTCTTCCCTATCAATCGCAAACACAGTGCTAAGAAAGTTGGATTTCACTGGACCTTGTTGGTATTGGATTGTCATACACAAGAATGAATTTTTTATAACTCTTTGGTTCCAGTGGATAAATCAAGTAATATATTAAAGTTGTATCAAACAGATGCTAGAATAATGGTGAGTTAAATTTAATATTACAATTACTGAATATTTGCATTTAATTGCATTAATATTGATTTTATTTTTCTATTGACAATACAGAAAGAAAGATTGTTATAGATTTTTGAAATTAATTTCAATAAAAGGTTGAAAAAAAATCTGTATAAAATATGCTAGATGTCCCAATAGGCAAACAGGTCTATATTTCTTGTGACATTTACATAAGATATTTTCTTGCTGATTTCGTAAAAATTTAATCTCATTTAATTTTTTCTTGTACAATTTCAGTGTTGATTGCGCTGTATATGTATGCAAGTACATTGAAAGTATAGCATTTGGTACTCCATTAACAGTTGATACTGTGACAACGGCCGATGTACAGAGACTGAGAAGAGAGCTTGCATACATGTTACTCATAGAGAAAGAGAAAACTTGAAATGAAGAAACAGAAAAAATAAGAAGGATGGTATTTAAAGATTGAAATTTGACAAATTTTTTTATTTTAATATTGTTAGTTCATTCATATTAATTTTTGTATTATAAATGTATCCTCTTTATAAAGAAGGTCTGTTGGATATATTAATGTAATTTATCTATTTTTTTTTATTCATGTGTTATAAAGTCCATTGAGATTCCCTGATTTCCATTCTATACATGTAAGAGAGTCAGCGACTTAGGTCGCAGTGATATTAAATACCAATAATGAGTTCTGAATCCGTATTGCGATCAAAGTCGCATTCTTAACTAGGGAGGCTGTATCGACTTCTTATAATGTGACAATGGTCGCAGTAGGAGTAAATTATGAAAAATATATTTATTTATTAGCATTGCCATCACGGTCGCAGTAAATGATCCAATTTCGACCATGGTCGCAGTGCCCAATCGGGAACTGCAAGGTTTTTATGTACATAACGATATATATTTTAAATTTTGTTAAAATAATTAATTTAACAAAAAGTAAACATGATCATCACGGACTTTTTCTACTATAAGAAACTAAAATAATATAGTCTTGTCGTCTTTACAGTAAAAAATAATTGCATCTCAAAATATATTAATTTTAATCGGTTTTCGAAAACTGAACAATCACCTAAAAGTATACACTTTTCGAAAAAGACAGATAATAAATTTACGCCATGTTCACGTCGTTTGAGAGCGTAAACCTTTTAGAATCCTGAATGTATTATATATTAAAGGTATCCTTTAAAGGAAAACAAGCAAACTAAATTACATTTCTGAAATTCGTCTCTATCAAAAATCTGAAAAAGATTAAAAATATCTTCTCTACCATCTTCCCTTGAAAGAAGCCATTCATCTAATAATGATTTAAAATATAATTCTGATATGTTCCCTCGCTACGGGTCAGAGGATGAGCTTGACACAGATGACCCATTCTTAGAGTTCATAGATGAAATAAAATACAGCTGTGAAGAGAAAAAAAGTGAAAATGAGAGTGACGGTAATGAGGAGGAAGAGCAGGAAAGTGATACGAAAGACGAAGACCGTCATAATATGGATGACGAAGATGATTATGATGGAGATGACGAGGACGACTAGATTAGTCCTTTTAAATATGTAGTTTTTTTTCTTTTTAAGGCAATTTATGCCTTTTTTTGTAATGTTAATTATGTAAATAAATATTTTTTTCTAATTTTAATTTTATGGGTCGTACTTTTTCACTATTTTAATTGTTATGTTTGTTAGAACATGAAACTATGGTGGCAATTTTTATGGGTTATGTCGAACTTTTTTCATTATTTTTAAGATTGACTGTGATTAAAATAGTATGTATTGGCCCAACAACATGACAATGTGATCTAAATTACAAAAATATTATAATTTATATCAAAATGAGATACACTGAAACTAATATCGCAGTCACAAAAAAGTAATATCAGCGACTGCAGATGCTGATATAAATGGCTAATTTAAGTGTATAATCGTGAATTGTAAAGGTCTAAATTTCACAATATACAATTTAATTATTACCATATTTTAATATATTAAACTGGTGATATAATTAAAAACCTTAATGTAATAATTCAAACAGAACAAGAGAATCAAACAATCCAAAAATATAGTGAAATATAAACTGCGACTCTGGTCGCAGTTATGAAACTGCATGTATTTTGTAAAACTGATGATTGCGACCAAAGTCGCAGTAAAAAAAGAAATAATAAAGGTTCCATTAACTCAAGAAATATGCATACAGTGACCACAGTCTATATTCAATGAACTATAGTATTCTGTACGAATATGCCACCATTATCAACATATTAAACCGGTAATATAATTAAAACCTTAATGTAATAATTCATACAGAACAAAAGAATCAAACAATCCAAAAAATAGTGAAATATGAACTGCGATGCTGGTCGCAGTTCTGAAACTACACGCATTTGGCAAAACTGATTATTGCGATCAAAGTCACAGTTAAAAAAAATAATGAAAGTTCAATTAACTCGAGAAATATGCATATAGTGACCACAATCTATGTTCAATTAACTATAGCATTCTGTACGAATATATGCCAACATTATCGCAGTGGATTTTAAAATAATATTTTCACTGTATTCAAATATTATTATAAAGTACAACAAATTATATTGGAACGAGAGATGAAAAACACTTGAAAAGCAACAATAGTACCTGTACTGTGACCCAGGTCGCAGTATAATGAAATATTTTTTCCATTAACAATGTGACATGGTCGCAGCTGATGCATGAAGATGTATAAATAAAAACTTTATTCGTTCCAGATAGCCGCAACATGAAATTACTTTCTCTGCAAGTAAAAAAGAAACGTAAATGTTTGAAATATCAAACTTAAAATTAAATTCTATAACAGGTTTAATTTCATACCAATAATAGACAACCAGTTCTATAATAGCCTAGTTGTTGACAGTTTTCACACTTTCGATGCATGACTTCCTTCTGTGATAGAGAATCTTCAAAATCAGACTTTAATCTGATGCATATTTAGGCCTCCTCTTGGTTGGTACAGGACCAGTTGGATCGCGTATAGTCAATTCTTCACCATCTTACAAAATCACAACTGATCCACTGGAACCAATATTTATTCCAGACTGTGATGACTGATTATTTACTGTCCTAAATTTGCATTCATTATTGGTTTCTGCAGCAATCTTTTCAACACAGCATCCAACTTTAAAAGATGAATATCCGAATCGAATACCATTTCAAGAATTGCATTAAATTTGGATCGCAGTGTCCACAGTCTAGCCGTCCCTCGCGTGCCTTGATTGAAAAAAGGTTTAATGTCATTTTCAATTGCAATATTTTTGTAACGTGCATCCAACCTCCATCTCTGTAGTATATAGGATTCTAGTATATATGTAACGTGATTGCACCATAAAATGCACAAAATATGTCTATAAAGGATACCCTCTGTTTTGAATAATGCGCAACTACAAGACACGTTAAATTCACCAGAATTCTAATAACTTACCTTTTCTCAAGTGTCATTTAATTTTGAAAATTCACCAACCAATTATTTTGCTCCAGGTCCATCATTTTCCAACTCTTCCAAAAGAGTGTTATTACAACTACCCATTTCTTTTGGAACAACTGAAAAATCTTTGTGGTATATAACTTTGAAACTTGTATCTCATATGGATTGATGTACAATTTGGCAGAGAATTCAAACCCCGAGTCTTGTTGAGTTTCAGAACTACGACGGACAGCGACAACTTTATCGTATTTGTAGACAAACTCAACTAGTTTTATGTTTGCATTCACAAAATCATCAAAGAAGGAATTAATAATCTCATACCTTCGACTAGTTGTCATTCCAGCACAAAAAATATCTTTTACATAAGCATTAACTTAGTATCCATGCAATCTGTACATCTTCAACAACAAACTGTCTTTTTCTTATTCTATATGATATTTTTCCTTCATCAATCTCCATCGTTTCTCGCATGTGCTTATATCACGGGAGGTGTACCACAGATGAAAATCAGAGACAAAATATTTCCCATACTTGTTCATCAGGGGATTTGTTGCTTGGCAATATGTTTTCTTACATGACAAAAACAGTAACGGTGCCGAGTAGTTGAAAATATCTTCTTGATGGCATCACCTATCTGGGCATCCTGATCAATAATAATCACCACTTTTGGTGCAGTTCTGTGCATGCATTTGAGCCATTTATTGAATAGCCAAACGAATATATCCCTTTGTTCATCCGCAAGCAATGCACAACTAAACAAAAGTGACGGCCGATAATGATTCACTCTAGTGAATGGAGCAAATGGCAGGTTCAAGTGATTAGTCATGTATGTTGTGTCAAAAACAATCACATCACAAAAACTCAAATACGAGAAAATTACTTTTTTATCAGCCCAAAAAATGCTTCTAAGTGCGCCAGTATTATCAACTTCATTTGTAAAGAAAATAATCTGGATCGGATTCAGCTTTTTCTTAAAAATATTTGATGATCGATATAAACTCATGGCCAATGTTATTTCTATAGTGTCAAATAAAATTAATAACTTGTTGTGGGCTTACTTCTTCATAATTTTCTCCGTGGTTCATTGCATTAACAACACGTGAAATATTTAAAGGACGAATTCCTACATCAACCAAATTGGTCATATGCTCCTTCTAATCTTTGATCGATATGTCTGGTGAGAGTAAAAGTGACAGATCTTATCCGGACTTAAAAAATCAATGTAAATGAGAATCAACAAACTTGGTGATAGCCTAAAATCTTCAAGTATGGTAATAAACGAAGACGCACATGCATCTCAGCAGGATACTCAACTCTAATATCGATTTGATGGTTAATTATATACCCATCTTGTCTTTTGTCACACAACTTCTTCATACCCTCCTTGTTGCAACAAAATTTTCTGCAAATAATTTCATGAGGAGGCCTACGTGACTTATTTATTCCTTTTCTTCTCACGTTAAAACTTCTATTCCTTGCATAAGCATTGTAAAAGTTGTATACTTTATCGTCTGTGAAAAATTGTTATCCTAAAAGAATAACTAAGCTTTCAGACATTTCTCCACGTAAATTCAAATCCTACAAAAAAATTGTTGAACTAAATAAAAAGAAATAATTGAAAATCACACGTCTGAACTATAATAAATAAAATTGCGACTAAGGTCGCAGATGTAAAGATAGCTATGACTATTAAATAAATGACTGCGAATGTAGTCATATCTTTCAGGATGTCCAAATTTTTTGCAAAAGAATGTGATATTTTGTAATACTGCAACCTCTGTCGAAGTCTTTAATATATTAAAGGACTGCACAAAAGGTCGCACATGCAAAGTAATTACGGACGACAGGTAACATCGCAGTTAGATAGATGTCTATAATAACTAAAAAAATTACTTTAATATATATTGCGATCTTAGTTGCAGTTCTTCCAATTTAGTGTATATGAGAAAAAACAGGTAATTGAAAATAGAAAGAATTAATGAAAATCACACGTCTGAACTATAATAAATAAAACTGCGACTAAGGTCACAGTTGTAAAGATAGTTTTGACTATTGAAAAAATTATTTTAATATATACTGTGAACTTAGTCACAGTTTTTACAATTTAGTGTATATGAGAAAATAAGTATTTTTCAAATTAAATAACTGCGACTGAGATCGCAGTTAACAAAAATGTTCAATTGTTAACTGAAAAAGATGACTTTAGTAAAAGTGATTATTGTTCTGTAAAACATAATCTAGGTTGCAGTTCCATTTATGTTACCAAAGTTTTTTTATATAAAAGAAGTTGCAAGAAAAACTAAAAAAAAGGATAAAATGAAAACCTCTTGATCAGCATCCAAAGATCTCAAACCTTCAAGATTTTTAACATTCTGTGACGAAGTTGAACACGATGATATATAGTTCAAATTGAGATTAGGAGACTCAGATCGGGGACGACAGCGACGTGAATTGGTAAAAGATGTGTTCTGGTCGGTGGTCGACATTAAAATAGAAAAGAGATTTAGGTCTACAAAGTAAAAAAAGAAGAAAAAAACCTGATGCAGATATCGCTTTTTTTAGAAAAACTTTCTGGCAGTAAAACTCAAACCTAGATCTGACAACGTGCGAAAAAAATATGGAGAAAATAAAAATAAACAATAGCGGGACAGCTACCTATTATCACAGGTCATTTAGTAATTTCACTTGTTCTAATAGGCGGGCCACAACTTATTAATGTGGCTAATAATGTGCCACGTCACCACAGGCTGAGAGGGACTCTCAACTGTCTACTGATATATATATTTCTGATATATATATATCAATTAAGTACAAATATATCAAGCATATAAAGATATAAATAATAAGAGCATGCAAGATATATAAACACAAGTTAGTAAAGAGAGAGATGAGCAATCACAAACACGGGAGAGTTGTTTCAAGGTTCGAGCCACTTGCTCTACGTCCCCGCCTTCACCACTATAAAGAATTTCCACTATAAAGATCCTGCAAGATCACTTGGTCCCGCAACACCTACAATAAGCTCCCTCAAGAACTCTTGAACTCGCAAGTCCTACATTTTGTTTCCTCAAGAACTCTTGAACTCGCAAGTCCTACATTTTGTTTCCGCAAGAACTACACAATACGAACTCATAAGTTTGCCGAGGTCGCACCTCTGCAACACTCTCCAATACAAGGGGGTGGAACACTTGTGATCACTTCTCTTAATCACAAAAATGACTTTCAATAACAAAGCTCCTATAGGATAGATATGGCAATGAAAAGCTCAAATTTGTGTGAGAAAACAAGGTAGATAGAGTGGTGAAAAACTCAAAAAAAAAATTTTGAATACACTCTTAAAACTCTCCCTTTGATATGAAAGTTTTAGCACAAAAATATGTGGAGAAAAATCCTAAGAGATGGAAAAACTGGCTCTAAAACTGTTGGCCCAAAGGCCCATAACTCTAGTTTTGATAATGATTAACTCATATAGTTACAGTTTACTAATCATCTTGTATTTAATTAGTCTCAGATTTTTGATCAAGATATTAGTAGGAGTTTAGTTTCAACAAAGGAGTTTTTGGAGCTAACACGTGATGATTCAAGAGCTCACGCGTCAAGATCACATCTAGCACTCGGTTGGAGTCAAGCTCATTGGATCGCATTTGGATCGAGTTGGCTTGAAGACAAGAAGATCTCAGTTTGTTTAATTTAATATGTTTAGATCTTGAATAAAGATAGATAGTATTGATATGCTCAAGTTCACACACACAAGTTTTAATTTATTTGGTTTTCGGTTTAACCGGTTTTGGTTTTTATATATATAGTTTTCATAAATAGATAGAATCAAAACAAGTTTAGATGGTTTAATGTATATTAGATTTGATCTACATACATCTATGCTTCATCTATTTAGAAAAATTTATTTTGATAATCCTATTCATGTGTTTGGAGCTTTGTATTTAAACAAAACCTATTTTTGATTTCATGTTAAAAATATAGATATATCAATTACATGTGTATTGGATTCTATCCATACACTCTTTGCTTTAAAAGATTTTAAATATCGTTTTTTTTTATTTATACAAGTTTGAGAAAATTCGGATTTCTATTTCAAAGTTTGGTTTTTGGAAAATACCGATTTTGTGTTTAAACCTAATTTCAATATCACAAAAATGGTTCAATAGTTTGTAATATGTGTTGAATTTTAGTCACACATATTTGTTATTCAAAGATCATACAAGAACTTATTTTTGTGAAATTTATGTGATTTTATGAGATTTAATTGGGATTAAGTAACCTAAGTTTCAAGTCTCAGAAATTCAGCCAGAGATACTGGCGGTCGACCGAACGGTTGACAGGACCATGGGTCGGTCGACCGGGCCTGTCGACCGATGTGCATGAGAATGTGCACAGGCCACCCATAGAAGGTCAGTCGTCCAACTGAAAGCACCCCACTCTCTGGTGCTGACCGGTCGATTGGGTGGTCGACCGATGGCTTGGCCCGGTCGACCAGAGGCACAACGGTCAGAAATATGACCGTTGCACCGGTCGACCGGGCGGTCGATCGTAAGGGCATTTTTGCCCTTTTCTACGGCCAACGGGCAGAATTTTTGGAGGCTTATAAAGAGCCCCCTCTTGGGCTGTTTTCTATAAGAATTTCAAGAGCTATTTTTCCTATCTTTCAGGTGTTTTTCAGCATGAGTTTTAAAGAGTTTTTTTGGGGCAAAAAGATTTATCTTTTTATTTGTTTTAAAGTGTTAGAATATTCAAAGAAAAGAGAGTCTTTTGGGAATTGGTTTTGACCTTGATTTTAATTTCTATTTGGAGATTTTTCCAAGTGTTTTTCTTTGTTCCAAATACTTTATTTTCTCACACTTGAGCTATCATCTCTATCCTATCTATAGGATCTTATTTAGTGAAAAAATTAGTTTGTGGTCTATTGTGATCACCAAGGTTGTTTGTGATCTTTGAGATCACCAAGATTGTAACTTTCTCTTTGTTTTGGTTTGTGCCTATCCCTCTAAGTGTAGAGGAGGTTGAGCTTTGGGTTTGTTGTTATCCCTCTTGTGTAGAGTTGATTGTGGTAGAATTTTGGCTTAGTGTCTTATCCTTCTTATGTGAGGTGATTGTTGTTTGGCTTAGTGCCTTATCCCTCTTGTGTAAAGGTGATTGTGGTTGTTTGGCTAAGTGCCTTATCCCTCTAAGTATAGAGGTGATTGTTGTTTGGCTTAGTGCCCTATCCCTCTTGTATGAGGTGATTGTTGTTGTGTCTTGCCTCTTGTGTAGAGGTTATTTTATTGGAGAGAGGAGTTATGTACTCCTAGTTTGCATTTACCAAATCCTCGGTGGAGGTTTCCTGTGTAGGAGGTCCTGTGTAGACCTATAGTGAAAATCCTTCTGTGTGTAGGCGGGGACGTAGAGCAGTAGTGCGAACCTCGAAACATATTTCAGTGTTTGTGATTGATCCACTATCTCTAAACTCTCTCTCTTATATCTTTCATTACTTTATCTTGTTCATATCATACATGTTAGATATTGTTTGTGTGTGCTCATACTAGTGTTGAACCAAGAGAGCTTCAAATAGCACCTCAACTCTTATTTAGAGGAATTTAGCGGAGATAGTCTAGAGCCCTTCACTGAGAATTTGGCTACACTCTTTGGTTACACATAGTGTATTGCATTTAGTTTTTAATTCTGCATCATTTGTCATTAGATTATCCATACACCTATTCACTCCCCTCTAGGTGTATTTTCAAAAAAAATTCAAAATCTTGTGTAAAACTAGCCCAAGTCATCTCCCTTTTATAGAGCTACAAAATTAGCCGTTGGGGCAAATCCCCAAGCTAGATGACCGGTCGATCGACCGGCCAATGGTCATATTTATGACCGTTGGGGTTGCCGGTCAACCGCCCGGTCGACCACACCCAGATCTTGACCTGTAGTTCGACCAAGGAAAGAACCAGAGAGCAAAACTCTCTGGCCGGTTGACCGCTCGGTCGACTGGGTTTAGATCCAGATAGTAAACTCTCTGGATCGGTCGACCGCTCGGTCGACCGGTCCTCAAGCCAGGGCTTGTGCATGTTTCTCTGCACATCGGTCAACCGCTCGGTCAACCGACTGCTGGCGCCAGAAGGCCAGGTCAGGGATAATTAAGGATTTAAACTTGGTCTTTTAACATCCTATAAAATCCTATAAAATCATATAAAATCCACAAAAATAAGTTCATTTAAATACTTTGAAATCCAAATATGTGTGATAAACATTTAACACATATTACAAACAAGTTGTACTATTTTTGCGATATAGAAATTCAGCTTTAAATAAAAATCGATATTTTTCAAAAATCAACATCGAAATGAAAAACTAATTTTCCAAAACTTGTTCAATTACAAAAACATGATCTTAAAGCTTATTTGAAGCATAGTGTGTATTAATATGATCCAATACACATATAAGATGATATATTTATATTTTTGACAATAAGCTCTAAACAAAATTTTGATAAATACAAAACTTTAAAACCATGAACTAGACACATTAAATAAGTTTTTCTAAATATTTGAACCATCAATATGTATGGATGAAATCCAAAACACATATAAAATATGTAAACTTGTTTTGATGAACTCTATTCATAAAACATAATGATGTCTTCGTTGAAGCTCAAAAATCAAAACGGAATTTTTTAAAATCAAAACTATTCATATGAAAACACTATATAAATATTGTATGTGTGAGTGTATGAGCTTGAGCAATTCATAACTAATTTATCTTTTACATCTTGTTTAAAATAAAAATCTTAATACTTACAAAACTAGACTCAAGTCTCAAAAATCTTCTTCTCTTTCTTGACTTGGTCCAAATCTTTATCCAAAGAGCTGGACTCCTCTTGAGTACTTGATGCGATCTTGATGCGCGAGTTCTTGAATCAACAATGCTAGCTTCAAAATTTAACTTCAATTCTTTTGTTGAAGCTAAATACTGACTAAGATCTTGATCAAATATCTAAAACTTATTAAATACAAGATCATTAGTACAATAACTATATGAGTTAATCATCATCAAAGTTAGAGTGATGGGTCTTTGGGCCAACAATCTCCCCCTTTTTGATGATAACAAAACTCATGGAGTTATATATGCATGGATTAAAGATAAGCTTCATAGAAGCTCCTCCTTAACTCATGCATAGTAATAACATAAAGATATTCAATGAAAGCATATAAACTAAACACAAATATATATACATAGACAACAAAAATTAAGCATGTATATGTAAACTCTCTAAATTCTTCTCCCCTTTTTTGTCAATTCATCAACAAAGGGGTGAAGATAAGCAAACAATATAAATGTATATGTGATATATATTCATGAAAGGGAGATGTTAAGTTAGCTTCCTCTACATACATGCATTACATGGAAAAGGAATAACTAAATCCTAAACCACATAAGCATAATATACAAAGTATAGATGGAGATGTTAAGCCCCCCACACACGTGTACCACATAAGAAAGAGAGGTCAAGCTCTACTATATGCGTAATACACTCAACATGAATTTATATATAGAGAAGATGTTAAGCTCGCCTTGCATCTAGGCAATACATATCAACAAATTTTGAAACCACTTTTAAAATAAATTTTTGAAATTTCTTGAAGTCAACAAAATGAATTATGATATCAATGAAATCAAATAGTAGTTGACAAAAATAAATGTTGGTACTACTTGTAGAGAAACAAATTTGTTTAAGATATCAATAGTAGATTTTGATATCAATTGAATGTGAAGCATGAAGTACATTTTGATATCAAATAAATACCAATTGAAATCAATGCATAAGCTTGTAAAAATATTAATTAACATTTAGGATAAAATCAAGCTTAGCATAAACATGAGAGAAAGATTTTTTTTTTTCTAACCCAGATAGGAGAAAAGGGGACCCAAGACCTAACGAGTATAGGATGAAGATCGAGATTACTTCTTTTACATGGAATCTTGACATCTGATCCTTTTGGACTGAGTCTATGAAGTAGAGAAGTTCTTTGATATGACTTACATCCCGAAAAAAGCATGTCAAGTTCGTGGCATACAAGCTCAAGGGAGGAGCGTCTGCATGGTGGGACCAGTTGCAACTCACAAGGAGGCGCCAAGGCAAGCCACCAATGATGATATGAAGCCGCATGAAGCTACTCTTACAAGGTAGATTTCTTTCACATGACTGTCAATAGATCCTCTACAACAATTTGAGCAATGCAGACAAGGTACGAGGACTATGGCAACAAACATAGAGGAGTTCTACCCCCTCTCATCGCGATGCGAATTATCCCTGACGGAGGAGTGATTGAAGAAGAGAAAATGAATTGAAAATAAAGTCAGGAGTTAAAGTCAGAAAGTTCTTACTCTCTTCTCAATTTAACTGCATAGCAAAGGCTAGACGGTTTCGATCCATAGGGAAGGATGCGATGGAAGCTTTTTCGGAATGAATTCTCTACACAAATAACTTGAAAAAAATATTAATTGTAAGAAAAGATTTTAATTAAGCAATAGAGATTATAGTCTACTAATCAACTGCCACAACCAATTATTAGTCTAAGAAGGGAGAACATCATATTGAATCTATAAAAATCTACCCTAGGATTTTGATTGAGATGAGTAAAAATATTGTAAACCCTAAGTAGAAAACACTAATTAAAATTAAATTTTAGTTCATCCTAGTTTCTAAGTATAGCATAAGAAAAGTCTTTTAAACCTAACATGAGCATTAAAAAGTGCAACCCTAAATTAGTTCAACTTAACTAATTATTCATCTTCAAGAATTATCAATTTAATACTAAGGTTTCTAACAAGCATAGATTTCAATCAGTTCATCTTTTAGACTAAATTTAAGTTGATCGAGAGATTAACAAACTGCAAGTTTTAATTAGTTATTCATATTTTTATTATTTTAAAGATTTGTAATGAAGAAGAAAACTTGCATCAAAAAGAAAACAAATAAAAGAAACTAAAGCCCATAAAATAATTAAATTGAAGAATAAGAGAGATGAAAAGAATAATGAACCTATATTATCGTTGTCACTTGCCAATTACAAAGCCCTTCTTCTTCTTCAAAAATCTTCTTCTCCAAATTGAAAGCTAAATAATATAATTGAAATTCGAAAAACTAAATGGCTAACAAAAATCTTATACTCAATCTCTGAGATGCCTCTGTTTTGTTGCTTTTCAGGAGTATTTATAGGGGATTTGAGAAGTAGAGTCTCATATGAACACTACCCCTCAACCGCCACACCAACCGCCACCAAAAGCCGCGAAAACTCAGCTTTTGCCGCGTTTTCGCGATAATAGAAGGGAGATGGGTCACGCGCTTTGGTGTGTGGCTTCCTCTGGTCCGTCCATCTGGTGATCTATCCTCAGAATCTTTAGTTGATCTCTAAATTTTGAAATATGTCGATCTTCTAGATAACTTGAAAATCAAGCTATCTGAAAATTCAAGTTAAATTCAGATTTTTCTCCCCTTTATCTTCATCTTATGGTGTAAATAGAAGTCTACTTCTATCTTTAATTAGGATGATGATTCATCTTGTTCTATCCTTCTCCTCCTCTAGATTTTAAATTGAATTAATTTAAAACCCAAATTTAAATAGGAGAGAAAAGTTGCTTCCTTTGTCTTCCTAATTAATCTTTATTGTCATCAAGATTTTGGGATTTTGAGCTTCTTTTGGGTTTCTCTTGGATGATGGAGGCCTTCATATTATTGAATAATAAATGAATTAAATAGTAATATTTTAACAAAAATTAAGCATGAAAATGTGAATAAAAATATGTATTATTGATGACCAATCAAGGAGCAGCAAACTTCAAAATACATCAATGGGCTGAAGTTCTCCATCCAGAAATGTGTGACCCTCCAAGACGTGTTCTCTGTCGATGAGGCCCATAATAAAGTCATGAAGATTGAGGGTTGTAAAACAAAGATTTACCTTTCAAAAGAGCAACAGAGAGGGCATCCGACAACACAAGAGCTCAACAAGATTTCACATCAAGCGAGCGACCTCCAGCCTGTAAGGCAGTTGACACCCCTCCAGCAAACCCGGTGACAGCAACCGCCCCTACTACAAAGGGTAGAGAGAATACATATGCCAAGCCCGGGTTGACAAATGTTACAGGTCTGGTGAACCAATACACAGGTCCAATGAGTGCCCGAAGAGGAGGCCCGTCAACATGGCGGACTATGAGGATGAAGACGAAGTGCAGATTGAGACTGAATGAAAGATTCTGACTTTGTCAAAGAAGATGGAGAGGTAGCCACTTGCGTGGTCTTGTGGTTGTACGCTACACAAAGGCATCGGCTCTTTATTCAAGGTGTTCGGTAAAGAAAAATGTGTGCAATCTCATTATCGACAATAACAATTGCGAAAACATCGTCTCTCCCACTTTGGTGGATTATTTGAAATTAGAGATAGAGCCGCACCCTCATCCATGTTCCATTGAGTGGATAAAAAAGGCCCCTGCATAAAGGTAACGAATCTTTGCCATGTTCCTATTTCAATTGGTAAGTTTTATAAAGATTCAATTACTTGTGATGTTGTTACTTACTATGTATGTATATCACATACTATTGCTGTGTCCGTGGCAACATGACATCAATGCTACCCATCGAGGCAAGCGGAACATCTATATGTTCATTTGAGAAGGCAAGAGAATTGCCATGAAGTTTATTCCACCACCACTAAAGCCGACTAAAGAAGAAAAATCAAAGTTCATATTAATATGCAACCGAGGTAAATTTTTGGTGGAGTCCAAGGAGACAAAAAAACGATTTGCCTTGGTAGTCAAAGAAGAAGTCAACCCAGTAATTGAAGTTCCTATAAAGATGAAGCCGATGCTGAAAGAATTTCAAAGAATAGTTCATGACAAGCTCCCGGACGAACGGCCACCCGTAAGGGATTTCCAATACCATATTGATCTGATCCTTGGAGCGAGTCTACCCAACCTCCCATACTACCAGATGAATCCAAAAGAGAGTGAATAGAACTTATACAGAAGGCGCACATATGAGCCCTGCGTAGTACCAGCCCTTTTCACGCCAAAGAAAGATAAAAGTTGGCGCATGTGTGTGGATATCCGAGCCATCAACAAGATCACTATTCGATATCGATTTTCGATACCTCGCCTTGATGGCATGTTAGATCGATTAGGAGGGTCGTGTATATTCTAAAAAATTGATTTGAGGAGCGGATACCACCAGATTCACATTAGGTCGGGAGATGAATGGAAGATGGTGTTCAAGACTCTAAAAGAATTGTACGAGTGGATGGTCATGCCTTTTGGACTATCCAAAACACCAAGCACTTTCATGATGTGGATGAACCAAGTGCTTAAGCTTTTCTTGGGCAAGTTCGTGGTTGTGGATGTCATTCTTATCTACAGTTCTAGCGAGGCCGAGTATCTACAGCATCTATGGGACATGTTCACAATGAAAAGTCACCTAGAGGGGGGGGTGAATAGGTGACAATGCTAATCAAGGGGCAAATTAAAAATTTAAAGCTACAACAATCACAAGATGAATGCAAGCAAGTAAGTATGACAATGAATATGTTGAGCAAGTAATAAGTGCAAGCAAAATAGAGTAAGGATTGCAAGAATGTAAACCAATCGCAAACATAAGGATATGTTATCGAGGTTCGAGCACCCAGCTCTACTCCCCGCCTTCCCCAGAAGGATTCTAGCTACTTCCACTATCACAAAGAACAATTATAATGGAGTACCCAACTCCTACAATCTCAAGAACAAGTAATTTCCTTGGTAGTCAAAAGACCACAAACTCTCTCTTTCAAATATCTCTTCCCTTACAAAGTCCTTAGAGAATATTGAGTAGGAATGAAGCTCTTGTTGTAAGTGAAGAAAAGAGAATTAAATCAGAGAGAATTTGAAAAACCCTTCAGAAAATCAGTGAGAAATTCAGCACAAAAACCAAGAAACAAGTCTCTCTTGAAAGCCTTAAACTTTTGAATTTTCTAGCAATAAAATGTTGTAATGAATCTCTCCCTAAACACCCATATTTATAGGAGAGGGCTAGGTTAAGAGATAAAATAAACTTAAGGCTAATTAATTAATATTAGATTCAAAATAAATCTTTAAACGAATTTTTAAACACAAAAGACAAAAATAAACAGCTCTTAAAAATCTGCCCGTTACTGTTCAAACGGTCGGATCGGTCGACCGGGCCGGTCGACCGGTAGTACAAAAATTTGACCGTTACAGGCGAGCGGTCGACCGACCCGGTCGACTGATACAAACTGTGACTCAAAAATAAATATCGGTCACTGCCCCGGTCGACGACAGACATGCACACGGATACGTGCATTCTGCCAGGACCTCGGTCGACTGGTCCGGTCGACCGGACCAGCCTGACATAGACTCGGTCGACTGTCGGTAGACTGCCGGTCGACCGGATCAGGTCAGAAAACGAAATAAAGATAGAATTTTGAGAAGAAAAATATTTTTAACAAAACTATTTTAAACAGGAATTCAGTATGTAACATAAAAAGAAATTTGTAGAAGAAAGATTTTGTACTAATATATTTTTGTATATTTTATAGGAAATAAACTAAGAAATAGTATATGCGTAAAAACGTGTGTGATTGAGCTTCAAACCTAATCTCTATTCTTTAACAAGCTATAAAACTAAAAATACAAAACCTAAGGACCTCTGAGCAATCTTCACATCTTTGAGCCATCCAAAGCTTTGCTAGTGCCTTCTCTTCTATGATCCTTCCTTGATGAGCAAATTGCCTTCCTTGCTTTGTGGAACTTAGAAGTTCTTGCAATAGCTAAGCGAATGGTCTCTAAACATGGTACAAGACCTGAAACTCATCTTAGCAAACTTGTTAGTACCAAATAGCACTAATTTGGTTTGTCATCATCAAAACACAACAATTGGAGAGTGTAACCTCTTGGGCCAACACACAATTCTTCATACAAATAAGTTGCACATCAATCTGAAGAAGTGCAACATCATGTGTACGAGCTTGATATTCTTGGGGTTCGTCATCATTCACAAGGGATCCATGTAGACGAGGAGAAAGTGAAGGCAATCCGAGATTGGCCCTTACCCAAGAGTGCGACCGATGTAAGGAGCTTTCATAGTCTAGTCGCTTTCTACCAACAATTCATCCACAATTTCAGTACTTTGGTAGCGCCTATGACAATTTTTTTGAAAAAGAAGGGTATTTTGTTTGGACTGACGGAGCCAAGAGAGCTTTTGCACTTATCAAGGAGAATCTTACTAACACTCCTATCTTAGTTTTTTTCAAATTTTGAGAAGGTGTTCGAGCTAGAGTGATGCTTGCGGAGTGGGCATTGGAGCAGTACTCTCGCAAGAACAAAGACCCATTATCTTTCTCAGTGAAAAGTTAAATGAGGCATGATAAATGTTATCCACTTATGAGAAAGAATTATATGCAGTGTACCGTTCATTGAGGACATGAGAGAGCTATCTCATAGCTAGTGATTTCGTGCTATTTTTGGATCATCAATCACTCCAACACTTCAAGAATCAAAGGCACATCAATAAAACACATGCAAGTTGGGCATCCTACTTTGAGCAGTTTAATTTTGTGATCCACCATAAATCTATAGTAAATAACAAAGTTCTTGATGCATTGAGTTGAAGAGTTTCGTTGTTGGTCTCGTTACAAAGTGAAATCATTGAGTTCAAATGCTTGAAGGAACTATATAAAGAGGATGAAGACTTTTTTAAAATTTGAGAGAAGTGTTCGTCATGACATCCCGTACAAAATTTTCATATCCTAGACGGTTTCTACTCAAAGAAAGTAGGTTCTATGTGTAAGGACTTCCTTGAGGGAGAAAGTTACTAGAGACCTACATGGAGGCGGCCTTGCAGGATATTTTGGGGAGACAAAATGATCGCAAGTCTTGAAGAAAGATATTACTGGCCCAGACTGAGAAAGGATGTGACTATAGCTGTGAAGAGCAGCCCAATTTATAAAGTTGCTAAAAGCCTAGCTCAAAGCACGAGTTTGTATACCCTTTCCCTATTCCAAAAGATAGTTGGGAATACTTGAGCATGAATTTCAAGTTGGGACTTCCTTGCACACAAAAGGGAGTGGATTTCATCTTCATGGTAGTTGATTGATTCTCCAAGATGACGCATTTTATTCTTTACCGAAAGACGTTCAATGCACCACATGTAATTAAATTGTTCTTCCAAGAGATTGTGAGACTGCATGGTGTACCAAGTTCAATTATTTTGGATCAAGACAGCAAGTTCTTGGTGACATTTTGGACTACACTATAGAGAAAATTTGATATATCTCTAAAGTACAGTAGTATGGCACACTCGCAAACTGATGGCCAAACAAAAGTTGTCAACCGTATTTTAGGCAACTTATTAAGTATATGTGGAGACATGCCAAGAGCATGAGATCAAGTTTTGTCTCAAGCGGAGTTTGCTCACAGCAGTGCAATCAACAGCTCAACGGGTCTATCACCCTTATCTATTGTCCATCAGAAAGTACCTCATCATCTCTTAAACTTAGCCAAATTGCCCATTGGCGAGAAGTTTTGTAGTACAACTAGTGCCATGGTTGAACAAACAATAGATATTCAAAAGGATGTTTGAACGAGGTTGGAGAAATCCAATGCAAGGTATAAGACCACAGCTGATAAAAGGAGGAGAGAAAAAGTCTTCGAAGAAGAGGACATGGCAATGATATACTTGAGAAAAGAAAGAATTCTAGCTGGATTATACAACAAGTTGAAGCCAAAGAGGTATGGTCAGTTCAAGATCGTGAAGAAGATCAATGATAATGTCTAAGTTATGAATCTTCTGAGAAATATGGTACTGTCAAAGACATTCAATGTGGCAGATCTATATGATTATCACCCAACCGAGCAGCTATATCCAGATAATAACTCGAGAATGAGTTCTTTTAAAGAGGGAGGGGACTGATGTAGGATATTAAAGCAATAGCATCAGGATCATGGGCAGTAGGAGAAGTAGACTTCGATCGACCATCCGAATGACCGACAGCCCCAGTCAATCAACGGTCGACCGCCCGGTCAACTGCGCCTTGAGAAAATTTCCTAAGAGTGGAGACTTTACAGTCGGTCGACCGTCCGATCGACCGACATTCAACAGAAACTAGAGACTCCTCAGTCGATCGACTGCCCAGTCGACCACCCAAAACCTGAGAGCAATGATTTCTCAATCAGTTGACTACCCGATCGACCGACATGCACGTATCAGTAATATCTGACCCTCTTAGTTTAGTTTTCTTATTTTGCTTGAGGACGAGCAAAAGATAGGTGTGGGGTGTGTTTGTACACATTTATTGCATATCTATTATTACATTCCTAAATCTATTTTGTAATAAATTCTGCTAATTCCTTATCTTAATGTCTTATTTTGCATGTTTGTCTTAATAAAAGGAGAGAAGATAAGATCAAATAAAAGATAGTTAAATTCTATTTACTTGGATCTATTTGGTTAGCTGAAGATAAAACCAAATAAATACAGTTAAAATCATATTTGAAAGAATCAATTTGGTTAGCTTGAAGAATCAAAGGGATATTGTCAAAATTCAGAAATCAAAAGTGATATTATCAGAAGATATTTTCTATTGGGCAAGCAATTTTGTCCATATCTCCAACCTTACCTCCAACCTTATCAGAAGATCTTTTCTGTTGGGCCAGAGATTCAGTCTCATCTTCAAGCATGCTCCCCCTTATCCATTTCAACCTATAAATATCACCACTATAGAAGACAAATGGACACCACTCCAGTAGAGAGTTAGGATTAGGCTTATGCTTTAGATTTTACTTAGGTTTTTCTTTTTCTTTTAATGTAATTTTTCATTTCTTTATGTAACTTAGATGAGAGAAGTTTCATAAGAGAAAGAGAATGAAGGCTGTATTGAGAAGTGACATCAGTGTAAGTTTTCTTTCTTTCTTTTATTGTTACTTAATTGAGTCAAAGTTTTATTTATGTTATTCTTTTTGTGTTTTTATTTTGCTTCCCTCTGAGGTACTTGTAAATCCAAATGAATCTGATAGCCTCGAATATGCCTTGCCCTTGCAAAAATCATTGATGGGTTATGGTGATGGATAACCATTTCTTTTTTATTTTTGATTGCACTTTTAATTTATAGTTTACATTAGAAATGGGGAAGATCCTATATGCCATGCTTTGACCGCCTTCAAGCTAAGATAGTCATTGCAATGGATCAAAGGTAAAGCAAAAGCCAAAGAGGTAAATATTCTTTAGTTTTTATTTCTTAGTTTAGAAACACATTCTAAAAATCAACTATTTCTTCTTTCTTTTGATTCTTTCTTTTTAACTTAGCTTTCCCTTTCTTTTGAAATATGAACGGCATCATCATCTTCTTAACTCTTTTATTTTCTTTTTCTAAAACTTAGAAGAACTTTTAACTTGTTTTTGTAAACTAAAAAGAAAGAATTTTGCTTAACGCTTTCATCGCAGTCTCTCCTTGTGGATCACGACCCGCATAGCCACTTGGCATAGCGGTAAAATTGAGAACCTAGCACATTTTTAAACTCTGTATTTTTTGTGTTCAGGCTTATCTCAATCACATTTCAATTCCAAACGTGAGGGTCATATTTAACCCCAAACGCGGATGTCACACTCCAACAAACGCGACGCGAGGGTTATGTTCTATGTCAAACGCGATGGTCGTGATTTAAACGTGAGCCTGAATAACATTGCGTCTCAATTTCAACGCGAGCCTGCGAGCTCTGCATTCCAACTTAAACGCGAGCCTGCGAGCATTGCGTTTCAACTTCAACAGGAGCCTACGAGTTCTGCATTCCAACACTGAAGCTCTACGCCTAACAACAAAATGAGGTTTACGTTCAGTGTGAGACTCGCGTTTTGTTATAACTAAGTCTCATTACTAGGTCAATTAACACCTACGTAAAGTGAGAGTTAATTCCCATCATAGAGAATCTTTAGGGGACAATTCTACCCCTGAGAATCCGTATAAATAGCCATGAAAGTTATGAAGAGGGGGGGTTGAATAAGTGACTAGCTAATCTAATGATGAATTTATACGAAATTAAAACTATTTAAGCAAACTAAAAACTATTAAGCTAAACACATAAGGTATAATCTATAAGTGTAACCGAATTCTCGGTGAAGGACTGTGGACTATATTCTCAAGATTCCTCTAAATAAGAGTTGAGGTGCTGCTATGGCTCTCTTGGTTGAATACAAGTGTGAGCAAACAGACCCAAGCATATATAAATTTAAGCATAAGTATATATCAAGTATATAAAGATGAAATCAATATAAGCATGTAAGATATAAACACAAGTGAGAGATAAAGAGAGCAATCGCAAATACGGGAGATTTGTTTCGAGGTTCGAGCACCCTTGCTCTACGTCCCCGCCTTCAACACTACGAAGGATTTTTACTAGAATCGATCCCACCGGATCACTCGGTGTCGCAACACCTACAAAGAGTTCACACTAGAACTCTTGGACTCACTAGTCCCTCTCTTGTTCCCGCAAGAACAATACACGCAAGTACACTAGCTTGCTGAGGCCGCACCTCTACACCGAGCTCCCACAAGAACTTGAAATAACACGAACCCGCAAGGGTGATCTCAACACTTTAATCACCTGAAACACTCTCACAACAACTCTCCTATAGGATAGATATGGCAATGGAAAGCTCAAGTATGTGTGAGAAAAACAGATGAATTTGTGGTGAAAAACTCAAGAAATCTCTTTTACAAAACACTCTTGAAAAACTCTCCTTTTGATATGAAAGTATTTGGCTCTAAAATAAGTGGAGATAAACACTTAGAAAGATAGGAAAAACTAGCTTGAAAACTCACTTCAAATCTTGTGAAAAACAGCCCAAAACAGCCCCAATTTATAGGCCTCAAAAATATAGCCGTTGGGGTCCAACTCAGCAGAAAACTGTGCTATCGGTCGACCGCCCAATCGACCGCCAACCGTTAAGCCACCGGTCAGATTTCCGACCGTTGAGCCACCGATCGACCGCCCGGTTGACCGAGGCCTGGATACAGAGAGCAGAATCTCTCTGCCAGTCAACCGCCTGGTTGATCGGAGCCAGATCCAGAGAATAGGGCTCTCTGGCGGTCAACCGGGTCGGTCGACCAGCCCACCAGCCAAAGTGGATGTGCACGTTTGTGCACATCGGTCGATCGGACGGTCGACCGGCAGAAGGCCAGGTCCAACATCTTTTAAGGAATTAAAACTTGGTCTTTTTACCTTTAATAAAATCTCATAAATTCTCGTAAATTCTACAAAAATAAGTTCATTAATATACTTTGAATTACAAACATGTTTGATTAAAAATCAAAATATATTACAAATATTTGAACTATTTTTGTGATAAGAAAATTTTGGTTTAAAAAAAATCTGTATTTTTCAAAAACTATCTTCAAATTGAAAATCAATTTTTTCAAAACTTCTCCAAATACAAAACAAGATATTCTAAACACTTTTGAAGCTTACTATGTATGGATATAATCCACTACACATATGAGATGAAATATCTATGTTTTTGACAATAAGCTCTAAAATAAGTTTTGATAAAACACAAGTATAATTTAAAGCTTAAAATCCAAAACGGTATTTTCTAAAACAAAAACTCTTTTATGAAAACACATATAAATCTTGTGTGTGAGTGTATATGAACTTGAGCAATCCACCAACTAATCTATCCTTTACATTTTATTTAAAAATAAATCTTGACACTTACAATCATAACACAAGTCTTCTTGAAAATCATCTTCTCCTTCTTGACTTGGTCTAAACCTTAATCCAATGAGTTAGACTCCTCTTGAGTACTTGATGCGATCTTAATGCGCGAGCTCTTGAATCAACACGTGCTAACTCCAAAACTTGACTTCACATCCTTTGTTGAAGCGAAACACCTACTAAGATCTTGATCAAATATCTGAGACTAAATAAATATAAGATCATTAGCACTATAACTATATGAGTTAATCATCATAAAAAATAGAGTGATGAGCCTTTGGGCCAACAAAGACGTACAACTAGTTCAAGATAAAACAAAAAAGAAGCTTTTTTTGGAGAGAAGTTCAACTAACTTGCTCCAGAATTTAGCTTTAGAGAGAGAAAGAGAGAAATCTTTTCAAAAAGTAAAGACTCGAACAGTTGCTATGTTCAAATAAAGTTCTTTTTCATTTCTTTGAGAGCAACCATAAAGATCTAAGAGAAGCTTTCAGTCTGCTCGGTCAACAGAGAATAAGAATCACTCTTTACCGTTACATCAAGAATCCGGCTCTAAATAAAAGGGAGATCCACTCAAACCCTCTTTTTTTGTAATTGGATTTTAATTTGTTGTAATTTTTCATCCATTCAGAAAAAATTTACTTCAAATTTTTCCAACAAACAACCTCTGGGAAGGGGGCTTCTTGCCCCCCTTCCACCCCCCCCCCCCCCCCAACAACGATCTGATCCGCTGATCCGTGAATTACTCTGCGTTGGGGTCAGAGTTGAGACGAGAGCACTGTCGGGGGGCGATGGGGAAGGGTAAAAGAGAAAATAAAAATATAAAGAAGTGGCGACTGGAAGGAATCAATTTATGCTAACCTGAATGAGGTTGTAGCGAATAAAAATAAGAGGGTGAGTTTTTTTTCTAATTATGAAGAGAAGTAGGTGGTTGTAGGGAAATTTTTCATATTTTAAAGGATTCATATACTACTCAATAAGCTACTAGATACAATCTTAGGATCCAATCGAAAAAGTAATTTGTATTTGCATCCGGTCATGAGGCCACATCGCAAGCCCCACATTCAAATCCCTTTCTCTTTTCTTTCTCTCAAAATTCCATGATAGACTCATTGTATCATAAAAACTTCAGAAACAGTTTTACCAAAGAAAACAAACTTGTTAGAAACAAAACTCAAATTTGTGATTTTTCTTGTCCTATTCCCATGTCTTTGTAAACTCTTTTACTAGTTTCTCTCCACCCGTAGCTCTAATTATAAAAAAACAATTTTCCAATATTTGGTTTAATAGTTGGTTAACTATTAAAGATGAGCTTCTACGTTGAGAATTTAAAAAACTACGAACAGTCCCATCTGTTCAAGGACTTCTCTCTCTCTTTTAGGTATTACATATTTCTATTTTTGAGTTCTTGGAAGTAATCAATACAGATTTTATTCTGGAGCTGAATTATCTTAAAATATAGAAATCAAGAAAAGAATTATCTCAAAAGTAATCGATACTCGTTCCAATTTAACGTTCCACATAACTCCAGTTACAGTGGCATCAAACTCAGATGGATTCAAATGGTGCGTTTCGTTTGTCTGAAACTGAAATTAGTCCTGTACATGAACTTGAATCTGACATTTGTTTCACAGGGCTGTGTCAAGAGGATCCATGGTTCGATTCTGTCAGTATCCTGGAATCGTCTGATTCTGATGACGATTTCAGCAGTTTTCATGGAGGTAGTGAATCGTATCCATTCCATCCTCATGTTTCTGTTTTCGCTCCATGTTTCCTATTTCAATCGTGATGCTATGTTAGAATCATACCGTAGCTTTAAGGCTTTGAAGGACGACGGGTCTCAGGAGAACAACTTGAAGACGATGAAGCCTTGCATTCGCGGCTTGGCTTCTTCTCTCAGCTTTAAAGAGAAAATGGTTAAGATCCAGCAGCTGCAGAATGTTAGTCCATCGTGTCAAGTTCGAAAGTCGATTATTAGGCTCTCTTACAAGAGGAAATCCTGTGAGATGATGGAAGAAGATAATGCGTTTTGTAACTCTCATACTTTCTCCTTGCAATTTATCCATCTTTACACCGATATCTGGAAATGCCTGCTTCCTTCACATAGTGTGATATATTTGTGCAATGATTAGAAGTAAGAATTCCATCTAAGTATTGGTTCAAGTATGCATAAAATCTTGTACATCAAATCATTGTGTTTTTTGTTTGAATGCAGTAGGTACTCAGAAATACTTAATTTGTTCGAGAGGAGTATCGGTTCCATGTTGTCCAGTGGAGCAAGCCACACCAGGGTCCTGGTCCACTCTTGATCCTTCCGCCTTCAAGCTTCTCGGGGAAAGCTATTTCAGGCATCAAACTTCTCAATTCTGATCATTTTCATCGGGTTTCTTAACTCTGCAAATTCTAGTTCACTGTTTGTAACCTGACCGGTAATTCTGATGAACACGAAAAAAATCTACAAAACAGAGACAAAAGAAAGACCCCTGCTCCAAACTACGCCCCGTATTATCCAATTGGTGTTGATCTATTCGTGTGCCCACGAAAAATGATTCACATTGCTCAGCATATCGAGATCCCACATGTCAAGCCACACGGTAAAGTCCCATCGCTTCTGATCGTTAACATTCAGGTATGTACTTGTGACATTCATCTTAAAGTTCACCTGAAAAGAATCATTCAGAGAAAAACATATAATTTTCTTGATGTTGTGCTATGTCTTTGAGCCAGATTCCTACATATCCTGCTGCTGCGATGTTTCTGGGTGATAGTGATGGTGAGGGGATGAGCCTAGTATTATACTTCAAAGTTTCTGAATCTTACTATAAGGAAATTTCTGCTGCCTTTCAGGATAGTATCAGTGTTGGTCTCTGTTACTTATGTCAGATTGTTCAAGAACTAGTCACCGGCACGAATCTTCCTTTCCAGTAGCAAATGTGTACCTTTTGCAGAAATTTATAGCAGATGAAACAGAAAAGATCAGAGGATTTGCATCGGAATCCCTTGTTCCTTTCAGGAAAGGTTGAAAATTATGGCTGGGTTAGTTAATCCCGAGGATCCAATCTGAATTCTGCCGAAAGGACGCTTGTCCAATCATACAATGAGAAGCCAGTGCTTTCTCGCCCACAACACGGCTTCTACACGGTAAGAAGATTGAATTCATCATCATGTGTTAGGAATTCAAATAACAGAGAACAACAACTCCAGATATTAGTCACCAATCACACGAACAATTTAACGAGGTTCGACAATTTGCCTATGTCCTTGAGAAAGAATGGGAGAGAGTTCGTATCAAAACCAAAAAAATTATAGGATATAATATGAAGTGCAATAACCCCTCTTTATATAGGCATAGAGTTCCTCGAGAAAAGAAACCAACAACTCTTAATTTGGATCAAAAACGAATTCAGAAACCTTCAAAGATTCGCCCAGAATTCTTCTACTATCGACAGACCAAGGGGATTGTCGAAAGTTCTCTAATAAACCCGACTTTTTGAGAAACTGCTGTCGACAGCCTAAAGTGGAAACTGTCGATAGGACGGATCAAAATCTTGGTGTATTCGTGTCTGACTGTCAACAACTCAAGGGGACTGTCGACAGTCCTATGCCTTATCCTTAAAAACTCAGTCCTTAACTTTTAATTCTTCTCTTTCTCCCCACAATTCTCCCCCTCGGTAAAGATTTCTCAAATCTGAGCCGAACTCAACATATACCATGTTGACTCCAACGGGCTACACTAGTGTGGTTGCCTACGTACCCCCTATCCAGGAGATCAAATCATCCGTAGTTCATCCAAACGAGCTCCACCGAGCTCAAGCAACTAGAAGAATATGAAGCAACTTATTGCAATATGTAAGTTTCACTCTCGGAACTATCTTGGTAGCATATCAGCGGAATTCTCCTTTGTGTGAATATTTTGTAACTCGATGTCCCTTCAAAAGAATTTCCCGAACAAGTGAAACCTGACGTCATGTGCTTCATCCTTACATGATACACATGAATTTTTTCAAATAGATAGCACTCATACTATCACAATTGATTTTCAGTAGACCTTAATCAATCTTCAAGTCATCGAATAATTCTTGAAGCCAAATTGCTCCTTCATAGCCTCTGTCATGGCCATATACCTGGTCTTCGGATGCAGGAAGTCCTTGCTTCGAAGCGAAAACGGGTGCTAAAACTCCAGCAGCTGCTTCTGGCGTGGTGGGGACGGCACCCGTAGAACAGATCGATGTTGAAAAGTGGAGGAAGAAGATTCTGATGTCCACTTCAAATGAAAGCGGGAGGGTGGATCTCGTAGGAAGAGAGTAGTGAAGAAGCCTCGTCGCTACGCTCCTATAGTTATTGCAGAGGGCGAACCATCTGCAGTGCTTCCTCCTCTTGCCCCATTAGCAACTGAATTGTCGCTCCTAAACCGACTACTGGCAAAGCCGCTCCGGACCCGGGTAAGATCAGCTTCGCCTTGCAATACACTTTTTATGCGTTCTGGACAGCTCATTATTTGCTTTGTGATTTAGGCACCGAGGCGGTGAGAAGCCCGAGAGCTGAAGCTATTGAAGAACAAGGGGAGCATTATGATCCCTTGTTTACTTATAAGGAGGGCGATGAGGCTGGCTATTTTGCCGTTTCAGAAGAGTCCGGAGATGAGGCGGTTGATGTAGGTCCTTCGGCGCTGGGACCTCGAAAGGAAGTCCCGAAGCTTCTAGCTCCTTTGGGTAGACCACGGAGGGTTCGGCAAGCAAAGTGGGCGGCCATTCGTATTGATTCTGCCAAAGATTTTCCTATGGAGCCCGTGGGGACTGATGCAGCCATCAAGACGATTGAGGCGACATTATCTTTTGGTATTGTTTTTGACCTTTTAGCACTTGCTATTTGTTATGCCCTGCCTAAAGAAAGTCTTGTCACAGGTGTTCCGCCTCTGGGTGCATCGAATTCAAGAGAGCCAACCAATCTGTAACGCCCCGATCCCGGCGGGTACGGAGACGTTACTGCAACGTATATACGCAGGTCAGAAATACCCTCAACGTATATACGCTAAGCATCAGTACATGCAAGAATCAGAGTACGGAAGCAAGTGGTGCATTATACATTCCAACATATGAGTACATTACAAAGTTATCACCAGAGGTGATAAATATTACAATAATATTACATCACCGATAGGCGCAAATGCGAGAATACAAAGAGATGTACAAGAGTGAAAAGTAGAAAAGGCACTCACGAGTTTACAAAAGGAAAACTCGAGAGGCACACAGGGGGCCTGGAAGGATAGAGCTTCAGATGGTCTGCTGGAGATCCATGCTACCGCTGCGCTACTCTAATCAACAACTGGGGGAATTCACACGCTCCAAGCTCCATGACCTGGACATGAGAATCCAGGGGAGTCAGATGGAACTCCCCAAGCGAGTGGTGATACAAAAGCCGGATGGCGTGCTGAGATAAGTACAAGTGTATCGATAAAACCGAATCATAATCATGCATTGAAAACCGTATCGTGAGCATAAGCATGTATAGGCAGGTAGATATATAACAAGTGATATCAAGCAGGAAGTACTCATGGTATGGTAAGATAGGAACATGAGACTGATGGAATGGAACACAAGGAATAAAGCAGGGTATGAGCAGCGAATATGATAATAATCATAAAACCGGAAATCCAATGTAAAACCCGATGGAGCAAACTCGGCAAAGCATACAACGGATCCATGGTTGGCATCTTTTATTATTATTATTATTACTCGTCTTACCCTGATGTCTAGATATGTGAACTAGCATCCCAGCACACATATATCCACATCTGAGTAAAGCAAGATTGTTATTGGAAACCAACGGGAGTATCAACGAATAATGTTTACAGTGGGTCCCGTGCATACCCGGGACCACGGCCCAGGATGTTCCGTTGCTTGGTGACGGAACCTACCGCAAGGCGATTCAGGAGGGTCTTATGATGCCCTTATCAAGATGGTACCCAGGAAGGAGGGAGCCAGCTCTCCCCTCGGTCCCCTGGAGGCCCACAGGTCAGACCGGAAGTTTTAGTTGCCCAACATGCCTAATACCACTGTAAACACGAACATATATTGATAGCCGCAAGTTTCCCCCGACCCGATGTAAGTTGTCCAATTTTATGGTTTATTAGGTAGTTATCAAATTTACGGGAATAGCAGTACCAGACATGATCAGAATTCAGGAGTACATGAGTACTATAATTCAGGTAACTGTATATATAATACAGGATAACAAGTACAAGATTCAGTCACTGCATGTAATGCAGGATAAATGGTGTAGTATTCCCGTACTGAGATAATCACAGGTCAAGTATATCATGCCGGGTGTCAAGTGATAGCATGACAGGAGGATGATATTTGGCAGGTGACCAATCAAGTCAAGAGATTGATATTAGTCCGGTGGCAAGTCATGTCATAACAAGGGGTCTTGCCAAGTAGTAGCATGTTTGGT
>JAVJIF010023212.1:0-65446 GCA_038442645.1 Agave tequilana
GGAAAGATCTTCAGAGATAATTGAGGCAAATAGCAGCAAAGTTTCTGGTTTCATATCATTGAATTATAGCTGTTCAAGAGTTACTGGTTTTTACGGAGACAAGAAATAATGAGAATGCCACCAAATCAGTCTGGGAAAAGCAAAACCAAGTTTCGATGGAGAAAGCTCTACTCATTTTCCTGCATGCGGCCCTACATGAAGGAGTCGTCTGCTCTCAACAGCTTGGTAGCCCTGGATTTATGAGGGTGGTTTTCTGCAACCCATCTCATTTTCACTGGAAAAGCTCAACCGGATATCCAAATAATCAATTTAGACGACCAGATACAACTTTGTGACCTTTCTTCCCAAGGCGCTTTTTGAGTAATTTCGACGAGTTGCAAACCCTCTACTTTCTTTGACTGCCATCCTGTTGGTCACATCAGTGGCTCCTTTTTCTCCACAAAGCATCATAGCTCCATTCATGCTTGTTCTGGCTATCAGTATGGTAAGGAAGCACTAGAAGATTGGCATCGATTTCTTCAGTTCTTTTCTATCAATCAGTCTCTTTGAGATTTTTGTATTGTTCTTCTGATTATGTTAATAAAGTTTTTGGAACAAACAGTAACTCTTTGTTCCATACTTTCAGCATGTTCACAATGCTAGGTGCACATCATAGAAGACAGAATTGTCTGCCCATGCAATATTTACCCTTCCATCAAGTAGTTTGCACTTCACCGGTTCTCTGTTGTCATACCAAATGAGACTGGCTGTTACTGTTGATGAACTATCATCATAAAACTTTGTTGTTTCTATTAAGATTCTTATTTGGTAATTCTGTGCAGAATGAATCTCACCCTGAATATTCAAAATTTTGAAATATATTACATATACAAAATACTAATACCACCACCATCACCTTTAATGCTAATTATAATAATAAGAAGAATAATAAGAAGAATGACTTCAAACTTCACCTCTTAATCTGACATCATTATGCTTCTTGAAACCAGACTTCTAAAAACATTTATGACAATCATATTAAGAACTGAATGAACAGCGGGTAAATCTCTAGATAACTTCTTACATTAGGTTTCCCTGCCTAACACACTAGACACTATAAGCATTTTACTCCTGTTCTTATTGAAGAAGAATAAATCTTTATTAAAGAATGCATATTCTTATCTCAAGAGAGTAAGTTACAATAATCAATGATTCATGAGGTACAACTTTGTGGGACCAGGCCTCGGTATGAGTACTCCAAACTGCAAAATATGGCCACGGTATAAATGTCAAACATGTTAAGTGCTCTGAATCGTTAGTTTTGTATTGGATCCATCCATGTTGCTTTTCTTATCTCCGAGACTCTGAAATACACTTTGGTGGCAGTTATAGTTCTGATCTTATCCTTGTTTGATATATGCAGTATGTATTCTCCTAAAGCTGAAAATGACTGACCATGAACTGCAGGATATAAAAGTGAACTCTCGCATGTGAAGTTCACATTGGAAATGGATCTCTCATGAATAAACCCTGGAAAGAACTTTTTGAGACATTGTAAAAGTTGAGAAAGATCAATACTTCCAACGATCTACTTTGTTATCTTCGAGCTATGATGATGGTCTTTGTTACATCTGAGACAATGAACCTAGATGGTGAAACCAATTTGAAACCCAAGAGATGCCTGTAGGTAACACTTCATCTAGATAGTTATATTGAGTTCACAGACTTCGAAGCTACAAGTAGTGTGAAGATCCCAACCCAAACCTTTACTCATTCATTGGGAACCTAGAGTATGAAAGCCAAGTGTATGCATTGAGCCCTTGCCAGGTGCTTCTCGGAGACTGGAAGCTCCAATGCTGACTACATCTATGGAGTTGTATTTTTCAGTGGTCGTGATACAAAATCAATACAGAATTCAAATCTCTTTCCAAACGAATTCACATCGAGAAAGACGGATTTATATATTATATCTTCTGTTCTCTGCACTTGTTATATTGTCACTTGTCATCACTATCGGGCATTTTGTCTTTGTGAAATTTCATATAGAGGATTGTGTATGTAGAGCCAGGTGAAGATGACCCATTATTTAAGAAAGAGAAACCTGGATTGTCTGGTTGCTCCAATTGATAAGAGCTCTAATTCTTTACGGTTACCTGATTCCTATTTTCTCTCTTTGTCTCCATTGAGATGGTTACAGTGCTGCAAGCCATGCTCATTAATAACGATATTGCAATGTATGATGACGAGACTGGCAAATCTACTGAAGCCAGGACTTCAAATTTGAATGAAGAGCTCGGCCAAGTTGATTTAATCCTCTCTGACAAAACTGGCACCGTTACATGTAACCAGATGGAATTCAGAAGTGCTCAACTGCTGGAAAATCATATGCTGGTGAGGTAATGAAGTCGGTATAACTGCATCTTGAAGGATGAAAGTAGATGTGAAAGTTTTACTCCTGCACCTCATGGGGTTGATCCAGAGCTTGAGAAATATTTATTTAGCATAAATGAACCTGATACTCCAAGTGGAAGTTCCATTACTCTTGAAGTTTCACCTGCTGAGTTTAGCACTGCAAAAGAAATGAGTGAAAAAGAAGATGGAAGTTTTACTGCACATATAGAAAAGAGCCCGCCTTTGCTGAAGAGCATGGAGTTAGATGCTTCAACTTGGATGATCGGCTCAGAAAATGAATTGGATAAAAGAACTGCAGATTTCATATTGCTATGTTCGTCAGGGTCTTGGCATTGTGTCATACTGGCATACCAGTTCATCAAGATACAACAGGAAAGTTCAAGTATGAAGCAGAGTCACCAGAAGAAGTGTGGCTTTCCTGACTGCTGCACAAGAATTTGGGTTCAAATTTGCAGGTGAACACAGTCTACATTGGTAATCAAGGAGCTCAATCTGTCCACAAGAGGGGAGGTCGAGAGGTGAAACATTGAAAATTTCAACTGTTGTTGCTTCCCTTTCTCTTAGGACTTGTTGTAACTTTAAAATAATGACAGCTTGTTGCATTTACAGGCAATACAAGCTTCTGAATCTGCTTGATTTAGTAGTTCCCCGCTAGCATATCTGTCGTAGTTAGCGATGAGGATGGGCAGATATTTCTTTTATCTAAGGAGCTGACAGGTCTTAATGGTTTACACCTACTATATTCAACCTTTTGTCAATACAGTACTTTTGAATTTTTTATATTTATTGGATGTTGTTTCAAAACTTCTTTCTCACCATAGAGATTTATGAATGATGATTTCATGTTTACCCCCTTGTAGATTTTTTGAAGGTGGATTTGTATACCATTTTCAGATTGTAGTTTTTTTGACCAATATTCCACAATGAGAAATGTAAACCTGGAAACTTGGTTGTCTTATTCTGTTAGTGTGTTGTACCTAAGTACGAAGTGACTACACAATGAAATTAAAAGGAGAACTGCACATTACTACATGTTCCATACTAAATTATTTCTGTCACGCTTGCTTCCCAAAATACGCTGGAGCGGAGACGTGAAGATAGTCGACGAAATATATACGCGAGAAAATATTCCATGTATACACGCTAAGTCTAAAGTGATATGAGCAATCTATATAATCAACTATAAAGCAATTTAGTCGGTGTAATAATGCATATAATTTCCATACATGATAATATTACTACGAATAAATTAAATAGAACAATATAGAGTCCAAGAAATAGAGAATCAAAGGAAACAATAAGAATAAAAAGGAGGCAAGAAAATCAGTGATCATGCAAAGAGAACTCCGGACTCCTCGCAATGCATGAGATCCTCTCTAAATATCTGATCAACAGAAGGAAACAACCATAGACTTGGATGTGCAAATTCAGGGGAGTCAGAAAACTCCCATGAGTATGTAAAATGAGAGAAGATGTACGTGCATATTACGTGTGAGCATACCATGATACCACTATAAGAAAATACTGGATAAAAAATAACATGAATAAAACTGTAATAAGATGAGAGTATAATACAATGTACTATCCATCAGGACATCCCCATATTACAATAACATACAACACATAGCTTAAAGAATAGTAGAATCAGTCTATTATACAATCATATGTCAGGTGTCTATCATGCCATGCATATATCGGGTGTCTCTCATAATACATATATAACAAGTAAATACAAGTCAATTCATAGTGCGTTAGAGAATATCTATTTTTATTTATTATATTAGAGAACACCAATTACCACATGCAATAAACTTATCCCATACTACGCTTGCTACACATGTCAATTAAATCTTATGTTATTGAAACTGATCGGTTGGAGATATTGTTCATACTTTAAGTGGGTTTCGTACATACCAGGAACCACGGCTCAGACTCCTGGCGCTGAACCAGGCTATACCGTTAGGTACTACAGTAACACTATGATAGTAACAATATGGGATGCCAGTCATCTCCAGAAACTCTACAGTGAAACCCTTTCTCGGCTGCACAACTTGTATCCTAGGTCTACTCAAAATATAGACGTTGTCTCCTTAGTCAAATTTTCTAGTTCCAGTGTAAATTGTTCAATTACATTATTATTTAGATCAATTAATATCCATGTTATTTCGATTACTAGGATAATACAGTAACAATGTGAACAGTGTAACCGAATAAATGATAAAATAATAGAACAATACCATCGTGTTACAGTCTGATAATACTTTCTCAGTAATTTCTCAGTAACATAAAATACACTAATAATAGTCATGTAACACTATAATATGCAGTCTCGTTAAAACTAATCAATGATCCCATTCATCTGCACTAGGTTATATATTAGTAACTGATCCATCAACTCATAATCTCAATAACGTCACTATGAATATCAAATTTTGAATTCGTATCAAAGTAATTCGGTACAGTAAACCATAAGCTCCATAGACCAACAATATAATTCTCTCCTGTCTATTAGTCTACTCTAATCCTCTTTATCCATTAGTCCATCTATATCTCTAAAGACACTGGTGTATCCAAGTCCTAGCAAATTGAAATAAATATTCACCTATATCCAACCAATTTTCATTATCCAATTACATCAAGATCAACGACCAAGTTCCGCTTTAATCAAGCTCAAACACAAGATCCTAAACTAATGTAATTATCAGCTGCATAAATATATAGTCCACTAACTCAGGCAAATTCAATCTATACATATTCTTCAACTCCACGTTAACTCTACTCTAGCACACCCTCTGATAGATCCAAATCTAATATCCAACTTTTAATAAAGATACATCCTATTGAAGAGTCCTCAATATCCAATTGAATTTCCGTCTGACTTATCACCAATAAAGAAACTATGTATAATAAATGATCTACATGAGAATCCACACCTCTAACTACAATCACAGTAATCAACACACACACATCAGATCAGAGTACAGTTTAAATACGTCTCATCTAGATCCGAATCAAAGTAGTGGATAATAAACATGATCTGAGAGAACATATCCTTAAAATACTGAGTGAACATATCCAACTAATCCAACCCACTCCCATATCTGAGGTCAAACCATACTTCCGTCACGTCCATTGATCCGAGTATAAATAGGTTTAACAAGCTTAAATATAAGAAATCATCAAACGTATATCTGATCTATTATCACCAAAAATTCAAACTCTCCTGTAGTATGATATTCATAAACTAATAATCGGTTGTTCCGAGTAGAATTTGAATTGTTAGAACATTCAAAATCAATAATCAGTCTTTTCTGAGATTTTTATTTCACTATTATCATTAAACATTCCACTCGGCATAGTCCATCCATAACTCTAACTTAAGTATCTAGAGTTAATAATTATTTACTTCAAATACACATCATAAAATATCTGGGAATAAATCAGGTTATTCAGAACAGAACATTTAGTCTGTTATACTGATATATGACTGATATGCAAGAATCATAATTTAACATGAACAATATCTTAAACATAAAGTATGATAAAACTAAAAACATCCATATGAAATGATACGACAAAATACACAATTAAATAAACAAAAATCGTAAACACTCAATGAAATGATGCAGATCTGGGTCTGAATCACCATCGGGTCTACACTGCACGACCTGGTCCGGATCTCCGAATCCTTCGCGTGTCGGATCCACTGCGAACACAACTCCATGTTTGGATCTTCAGTCATTGGATTCGGGTCGGTTGTATACCTGCAACACAGGCAACACACACTTACACACACGTACACACACAAATATACACACGTAGGCTCACATATACATAAGTAGACGCACACACATATACCTACACGTAATACACACACACACACCTGCATATACACACATACATACCCACACATGCACACATATGCTCACAGACACACAAACAGAACACACACCCTCCCATACAGAGAGAGAGAGATACTGAGAGAAGAGAAGAGAGAGGGAAAGCGCGCGCGCGCGCACACACACACCTACACATATTTATACACGCACAACACTCTCATCCACAAAGAGAGAGGGGAGAGAAGTAGACTTACAGTGGAGGAGCGGCAGCAAGGAGGGGTGCTATTGGAGGAGATGGCAGTGGAGGAAGGAGAAGCGGAGCTCGGGCTCTTGTGGTGTTGGCATCTCAAGGTGGAGGGGATAGTGCTCGACTTGGGTAGGAAGAGAGAGAGAGGTGGAGATAGGCTGTGCGAGTGTGGTTGAAGGAGGGAGGAAGGTTGTAAGGTTGTGGGGGTGATGGCGCGCGGTGGAGAGCAGAGCAAGGAGATGGAGGGTGTTGTTGGCTTGGGGTCATTGGCCGAGCCAGCGGCTGCCATCGACTCTCGCCGGGGAGGTGGGGAGATACTCAGGGGTGGTGCTCGGTGGAGAGAGGAGGCTGGTGCTCGGGCATCATAAGGAGGAGTGGGAATGACGGTCTCCGGCGGGGTCTCGCGGAAGAGCTCACGCAATGGTGTTCGGTACGACCATGGGGATATGGCTGCGGCCACGGGAAAGGAGATGAAGAAGAAAAAGAAAATGGGGAGTTGCTGCTACGGTTGTTGTGTTTGAAGGAGAGGTAGGAGAAGGAGAGATTAAAATGATGATTAGGGTTTGTTTAGGGGAAAAGGATGATAAAAGTGGAAGTATTTTAAGCTGGACCTTGGTTGGGCTGAGCTCAAAATGAAAAGAAATAGGAAATAAAAGAATAGTGTGGGCTTCTGGGCTTGAAAGGAAAAATGAAATACAAATTGAAATTGAGAAGAAAAATAGAAAATAGAAATTTATATTAATTTATATATTATAAATTAGAGATATTACATTCTACCCCACCTTATATAAATTTCGTCCTCGAAATTCCTATAAAGCAGGGAATGATAAAAAGAATCATAATCAAGGGAATAAATCTCAAGAAAGCTTAAGAGACAAGAGAGTAACCGATATCAATCGTTGATAATGTCTTTTCGCTCCTATTCGCTTCTCAGTGCATTATGGATCCACTACTCTTCTGCTGCGCTACTTTGATTTCTGCTACTAGCTGCAACAAGGAGTGACCAGACTCAAGAATGAAATCAGAAAATGGAATCAGAATGGAATGTTGGATTCAACCACTGTTCTAAAATCCGATTAATCGGCCGATTAATCCTATTCGGTGACAGCCCGCTTAATATTACATTAATCGCTCTTATTATACGCTCGGGCGATTAACTGGGTCCAAACAATTAATCCCCGATTAATTTCCAATTAATGCCCGATTAATCCGATTAATTCTCGATTAATCATTTAGGTATTTCATATGTTTTTTATTTGAAAAACCTTCACTTTGTGTGTGTTAGATCTCTAAGTAGTTTATGTGATAATGTTGATGCTTTGATAATGATCTTTTATTAAATAGTAGATGAATTGTTATTTATTAAATAGTAGATGAATTATGATATTTTATTATTGTATATTTTGCATAAAGTGTACTTATGTTTTATTATTTTTTAAATTAACTTATTTAGCAATCTTTCTCCATCATTCTTTAAAGTTCATTAATTTGATTGATAAATTGACTAATTTTTTTTATGTATCTTATTTTGCAAGTAAGTTCTTTGATTTATATTTATGCTACAAATTTGAAATCTTGGATTACTAATGTGAAGAGATAAGTTCTTTTACTTCTTTTTTACTATTTATTCATATTATCTTATTCATCATATCATGGTTATAACTTTACATCTAGATATTGTCTTATATAATATTTAGGTATTTTCAACAATTAACTGTATATATTCATATGTAGTTGTGTATAAATATAATTAAATGTATTAAAATTTCAAAAACAATTAATCTCCGATTAATCTCCGATTAATCCGATTAATCATTATTCAGTGTTGGACTGCACGAATAATGAAACCGATTTTTAGAACACTGGATTCAACGAGAAAATCAGATTACTTGAAGATATAGAAATCAGTGAAAATATAGGAATCGAGAACATCAAAAGATTCAAGTGTTGAATTTTCATAGAAGAACGATCGATTTTCAAATGGACTCAATATAATCATATGAATAGTATATGTATATTGCAGTATAAATATAACTTATCTCAAGTTACAGGTAAGAACTAAGTCCTTGTGAACAACAAAAGTCAAAAGTTAAAAACATGGCTCAAACATGATATCAGGAAAACTTGATTACCCATATTTTGGTCAATTTTGGTCAAAAATCTGGCTCTGATACCAAAATAACTCTGTCATGCCCCGCTTCCCAAAATACGGGGGAGCGGAGACGCGTCGGCGAGGGAAAATACCCACGTATACAAGCTAAGCCTAAAGTGACCTGAGCAAGCTATATAAATTAATTAAGTCACTGCAATAATGTATATAATTCCCACACATGATAATATTATTCTACGAATAAATCAAATAGAACAATATAAAGTTCAAGCAATAAAGAATCAAAGGAAACAACGAGAATAGAAAGGAGATAAGAATACCAGTGATCAAGCAAATGAGAACTCTGGGCTCCTCGCTATGCGTGTGATCCTCCTTAATACCTGATCAATAGTAGGTAACAACCATAGACCTGAATGTGCAAATTCAAGGAAGTCATAAAATTGCTAATGAGTTTGTAAAATGACGGAAGGTGCACATGCATATTACGTGTGAGCATACCATGATACCACTATAAGAAAATACTGGATAAGAAATATATGAATAAAATTGTAATAAGGTGAGAGTATAATACAATGTACTATCCATCAACACATCTCCAATATTACGATAACATGTAACACGTAGCTTAAAGAATAATAGAATCAATCTGTTATACAATCATATATCAGGTGTCTATCATGGCATGTATACATCGAGTGCCTATCATAATACATATATAATAAGTAAATACAAGTCAATTCACAGTACATGAGAGAATGTCTATTTTTATTTATTATATTAGCGAATACCAATTGTCACATGCAGTAAACGCATCGCATACTACGCTTACTACATATGTCAATCGGGGTCCTATGCTATTTAAATTGATTGTTGGAGATATTGTCCATGCTTTAGGTGGGTTCCGTACAAACCCGGAATCACGGCTCGGACTCCTAGCGCTAAACTAGTCTGTACTGTCAGGTACTACAGTAACAGTACTACAGTAACAGTATAACAATAACAGTATGGGATGTCAGTTATCCCCGGAAACCTTGCAATGGAACCCTATCTCGGTTGCACAACTTATATCTTAGATCCACTCAAAATATAGACGCTATCTCATCCATCAATTTTTCTAATCCTGGCGTAAGTTGTCAAATTATATTATTATTTAAATCAATTAATATTCATGTTATTTCGATTACTGGGATAATACAGTGACAATAATAGTAACAATGTGAACAATATAACTGTATAAATATTAAAACAGTAAAATAATACCATCGTGTTACAGTCTAATATTACTTTCCCAGTAATTTCTCAGTAACATGAAATACACTAATAATAATTATGTACTAACATTGTAACATGCAGTCTCATCCAGAACTTATTAATGATCCCATCCATCTGCACTAGGCTATATATTCGTAACTGATCCATCAACTCATAATCTCAATAACATCACTCTGAATATCAAATATTGTATTCGTATCAAAGTAATCCGATACAGTAAATCACAGGCTCCATAAACTAACAATACAGTTCTCTCCTCTCTACTAGTCTACTCTAATCCTTTATATCCGTTAGTCCATCCATATCTCCAAAGACACTGGTGTATCCAAGTCCTAACAAGTTGAAATAAATACTCACCAATGCCCAACCAATCCTCATTATCTAATTACATCAAGATCAACGATCAAGTTCCGCTTTAATCAAGCTCAAACACAAGATCTTAACACTAATGTAATTATCAGTTGCATAAATATTTATAGTCCACTAACTCAAGCAAATCCAATCTACACATATTCTTTAACTCCATGTCAACTCTACTCTAACACAATCTCTGATAGATACAAATCCAACATTCAACTTTTAATATAGATATATATTATTGAAGAGTCCTCAGTATCCAATTGAATTTCCATCTGTCTTATTACCAATAAAGAAAATATGTATAATAAATAATCCATATGAGAATTTACACCTCTAATTACGATCACAACAAATCAACATACATATCAGATTACAGTCTAAATACGTCTCATCAAGATCCGAATTAAAGTAATGGATAATTAAACATGAACATAGAAAACATATCCTTCAAATAGTGAGTGAACATATTCAACTAATCTAATCCACCCCCATATCTCAAATCATACCATGCTTCTATCGTGTCTACTGATCCAAGTATGAATAGGTTCAACAAGCTCAAATTTAAGAAATCATTAAACGTATATCTGATCTATTATCACCAAACATCCAACTCTCCTATAGTATGATAATTCATAAATCAATAATCCGTTGTTCCGAGCAGAATCTGAATCGTCAAAACATTTAAAATCAACAGTTGGCTTTTTTAAGATTTTTATTTCACTATTTATCATTGAACATTCCACTCGTTACAGTCCATTCATAACTCTAACTTAATTATTTGGAGATATTAATAATTATTTACTCCAAATACACAGCATAAAGTATTCAAGAATAAATCAAGTTATTCAGAATAGAACACTTAGTTCGTTATACAGATAGTTAAGTCAACACCATATGACTGACATGCAAGAATCATAATTTAACAAGAACAATACCTTAAACATAAAATATGATAAAACTAAAAACATCCACATGAAATGATATGACAAAACACACAATTAAAATAAATAAAAATCGTAAATACTCACATGCAATGACGCGGATCTGGGTCTGAATCACCATCGGGTCTGCACTGCACAAACTGATCTGGATCTCCGGATAGCCTCGCGTGTTGTGTCCACACTGTGAACACAACTCCAGGTTTAGATCTTCAGTTATTGGATTCGGGTTGATTGTACACCTGCAATACACGTAACACACACGTACATACACAAATACACACACACACATATACATAGTAGACACACACGTATACGTACATGTAAAATACACAGAAACACACACTTACATGCACATACATACACACCCACACATGTATACATATACTCACAAACACACATACACAGAATACACACCCTCACATACGCAGAGAAAGAGAGAGATTGGGAGAAGAGAAGAGAGAGGGAAAGCACATATATACTTACACATATTCATACATGCATAACACTCTCATTCACAAAGAGAGAGAGTGAGAGGGGGAAGAAGGAGACTTACGGTGGAGGAGCGATAGTAAGGAGAGGGTGCTATTGGAGGAAATGCGCAACAGAGGAAGGAGAAGCGAAGCTCGGGCTCCTGCGGTGTTGGCGTCTAAACGAGAAGATGGTACTCGGCTCGGGTAGGAAGAGGAGGTGGAGATGGGCTGTGCAAGCATGGTTGAAGGAGGGAGGAAGATTATAAGGTTGATGGGGTGATAGCGCACGGCGGAGAGCAGAACAAGGAGATGGAGGGTGATTGGTCGGACCAGGGGCTGCCATTGGCTCTCACCAGTGAGGTAGGAGAGATGCTCGATGGTGGTGCGCGGTGGAGAAGAGAAGGGTGGTGCTCGGGTCATCACGGGAAGGAGTGGGCATGACAATCTCGACGGGGCCTCGCAGAAGAGCTCGCGCAATGGTGTTCGACACGACCATGGGGATGTGGCTGTGACCACGGGGAAGGAGATGAAGAAGAAGATGTGGGGTTACGACTAGGGTTGCTGTGTGGAGGGAGAGGTAGGAGAAAGAGAGATTAAAATGATGATTACGATTTGCTTAGGGGAAAAGGATGATAAATAGTGAAAGTATTTTGGCTGGGCCTTGGTTGGCTGAGCTCAAAATGAAAAGAAATAGGAAATAAAAGAATAGTGTGGGCTTCTGGGCTTGAAAGGAAAAGTAAAATACAAATTGAAATTGAGAAGAAAAATAGAAAATAGAAATATATATTAATTTATATATTATAAACTAGGGATATTACATTTTACCCACCTTATAAAAATTTCGTCCTTGAAATTCTAACAGGGAATGATAAAAAGAATCATAATTTAGGGAATAAATATCAAGAAAACTTAGGAGACAAGAGAGTAACCGATATCAATCGTTTGATAATGTCTTCTCGCTCATATTTGCTTCTTAGTGCATTATGGATCCACTATGCTTCTACTGTACTACTTTGATTTCTACTACCAGTTTCAACAAGGAGTGACTAGACTCAAGAATGAAATCAAAAAATAGAATTGGAATGGAATGTTGGATTCAACGAGACAATCAGATCACTTAAGATATAAAAATCAGTGAAAATATAGGAATCGAGAACGTCAAAAGATTAAAGAGTTAGCTTTTCAAAGGAAGAACGATCGATTTTCAAATGGACTCAATATCATCGTATGAATAGTATATGTATATTGCAGTGTACATATAACTTGTCTCAAGTTACAGGTAAGAACTAGGTCCTTGTGAACAAGAAAAGTCAAAAGTAAAAGTCGCAAGCCAGAAACCTGGCTCAAACATGATATCAGGACAACCTGATTACCCATAATTTGGTCGAAAACCTGGCTCTGATACTAAAATAACCCTATCACTCCCCTTTTTAAAATACACTGGAGTAGATACGCGATGAGAGTCAGTAACGTATATACACGAGAAAAATACCCCACGTATACACGCAAGCCTAAAGTGACTTGAGCAAGCTATATAAATCAGCTTAAAGGCAATTAAGTCACTCAGTAATGTATATAATTCCCACACATGAAAATATTATTCTACAACAAATAGAATAATATAGAGTCTAAGGAATAGAGAATCAAAGAAAATAACGAGAATAGAAAGGAGGCAAGAATATCAGTGATCAAGTAAAGAGAACTCTGGGCTCTTCATAATGCGTATGATCCTTCCTAAATTCCTGATTAACAGAAGGTAACAACCATAGACTTGAATGTGCATATCCCAGGGAGTCAGAAAACTCTCAATGAGTGTAAAATGAGAGAAGGTGCACGTGCAGTTACGTGTGAGCATACCATGATACCACTATAAGAAAATACTGGATAAGAAATAATATGAATAAAACTGTAATAAGAGAAGAGTATAATACAATGTACTATCCATCAGCACATCCCCAATGTTACGATAACATGCAACACGTAGCTTAAAGAATAATATTATCAGTCTGTTATACAATCATATGTCAGGTGTCTATCATGGCAGGTATACACGGGTGTCTATCGTAATACATAAATAACAAGTAAATACAAGTTAATTCAAAGTACATGCGTTAGGGAATGCCTATTTTTATTTATTATGTCAGCGAACATCAATTGCTACATGTAATAAACGCATTCCATACTACGCTTCCTACATATGTCAATCGAGATTCTATGCTATTGAAATTGATCGATTGGAGACATCTTTCATGCATTAGGTGCGTACATACCACAAACCACGACCCAGACTTCTGGCACTGAACCAGGCCGTACAACCAAGTAATACAGTAACAGTATAATAGTAACAATATTTGATGTTAGTCATCCTTGGGAACCCTGCAGTGGAACCCTATCTCGGCTGCACAACCTTTGTTCTAGATCTACCCAAAATGCAAACGATATCTCCTCCATCAATTTTCCTAACCTCGGTGAAAATTATCCAATTATATTATTATTTAAATCAATCAATATCCATTTTATTTCGATTATTGAGATAATATAGTGAAAGTAACAATAACAATGTAAACAGTATAACCGTATAAATGTTAAAACAGTAGAACAGTACCATTGTGTTACAGTCTAACAATACTTTCCCAATAATTTCTCAGTAAAAAGAAATACACTAATAATAATTATGTACTAACATTATAACATGCAGTTTCATTCAGAACTAATTAATGATTCCATCCATCTGCACTAGGCTATATATTAGTAACTGATTCATCAACTCATAATCTCAATAACATCACTGTGAATATCAAATATTGAATTCGTATCAAAGTAATCCGATGCAGTAAACCACAAGCTCTATAAACTAACAATAGAGTTTTTTCGTCTCTACTAGTCTACTCTAATCCTCTATATCTGTTAGTCCATCTATATCTCCAAAGACACTGGTGTATCCAAGTCCCAGCAAATTGAAATAAATACTCACCTATATCCAACCAATTTTCATTATCCAATTACATCACGATCAAGTTCCGCTTTAATCAAGCTAAAACACATGATCTTAACACTAATGTAATTATCAGTTGCATAAATATTTAGCCACTAACTCAGGCAAATCTAATCTACACATATTCTTTAATTCCATGTCAACTCTACTCTAACACAATCTCTGATAGATCCAAATCCAATATCCAACTTTTAATATAGATACATATTATTGAAGAGTCCTCTGTATCTAATTGAATTTTTGTCTGACTTATCACCAATAAAGAAAATATGTATAATAAATTATCCACATGAGAATCCACACCTCTAACTATGATCACAACAAATTAACATACATATCAAATCAGATTACAATCTGAATACATCTCATCTAGACCCGAATCAAAGTAATGGATAATTAAACATGAACTGAGAGAACGTATCCTTCAAATACTGAGTGAACATATTCAACTAATCCAATCCACCCCAATATCTCAAGTCAAACCATGCTTCCATCGTGTCCACTGATCCAAATATGAATAGGTTTAACAAGCTCAAATATAAGAAATCATCAAACGTTTATCTAATCTATTATCACCAAAAATCCAACTCTCTTATAGTATGATAATTCATAAATTAATAATCGATTGTTCCGAGTAGAATTTGAATCGTCAAAACATTCAAAATCAACAGTCAGTCTTTACTGAGATTTTCATTTTACTATTTATCATTAAACATTTCACTCGGTACAGTCCATTCATAACTTTAACTTAATTATCTGGAGTTGTTAATAATTATTTACTCCAAAAACACATCATAAAGTATCCGGGAATAAATCAGGTTATTTAGAATAAAATATTTAGTCTGTTATACAGATAGTTAAGTCAACAGCATATACTGACACGCAAGAATCATAATTTAACATGAACAATATCTTAAACATAAAATATGATAAAACTAAAAACATTCACATGAAATGATACGACAAAATGCACAATGAAAATAAACAAAAATCGTAAATACTCACATGAAATGACACGGATCTGGGTCTGAATCATCATCGAGTCTGTATTGCACGAACTAGTCCGGATTTCAGATCGCCGCGCATGTCGGGTCCATTGCAAACACAACTCCGGGTTTGGGTCTTTAGTTATTGGATTCGGGTCGGTTATACACACGCAACACACGCAACACACATGTATACATACGTACATTCACAAATATACACTCGTACGTGCACATATACACAAGCAGACTCACACACACACACACATATACGTACACGTAAAATACACACACACGCATCCACATATTTACACATACTCACACAAGCACATACACAGAACACACACACACCCTCACACATATAGAGAGAGACTGAGAGAAGAGAAGAGAGAGGAAAACACATACAGACACATTCATTCACGCACAACACTCTCATTCACAGGGAGGAAGAATGAGACTCACAGTGGAGGAGCGGCAATAAGGACGGGGGTGCTGTTGGAGGAGATGCGCAACGGAGGAAGGAGAAGCGGAGTTCGGGCTCCGATAGTTTGGCGTCTCAAGGAGGAGGGGATGGTGCTCGGCTCGGGTAGGAAGAGAGAGAGAGAGAGGTGGAGATGGATTGTGCGAGTGTGGTTGAAGGAGGAAGGTTGTAAGGTTGCGGGGGATGATGGCGCATAGTGGAGAGCATCGCAAGGAGATAGAGGAGGGTGCTGTTGGCCTGAGGTGATCTGTCGGACCAGGGGCTGCCGTCAGCTCTCGCCGGGGAGGTGGGAGAAATGTTTGGTGGTGGCGCACGGTGGAGAAGAGGAGGGTGGTGCTCGGGCACATGGGGAGGAGTGGGCATGATAGTCTCCGGCGGGATCTCGCGGAAGAGCTCGCGTAATTGTGTTCTACACGACCATGGGGATGTGGCTGCAGCCACAGGGAAGGAGATGAAGAAGAAGAAGATGGGGAGTTGCGGCTATGGTTGCTGTGTGGAGGGAGAGAGGCAGATGACGGAGAGATTAAAATAATGATTAGGGTTTGCTTAAGGGAAAAGGATGATAAATAGTATTTTGGGCTGGGCCTTGGTTGGGCTGAGCTTAAAATGAAAAGAAAAGGAAATTAAAGGACACTGCGGGTTTATGGGCTTGAAAGGAAAAATGAAATACAAATTGAAATTGAGAAGAAAAATAGAAAATAGAAATATATATTAATTTATATATTATAAACTAGGGATATTACAATTTCTCTATCATGTTGGTATTTACTTCTCACAATTATTTCCTTTTCTTTTCAGTATCATATATGATTGACTTGGAAAGGATGGTAAGTCTTACCAGGAGGCAACACACGCACACCTCTCAGATCATACGGAAGATGGGTTGAGGACTCTAGCAATTGCATATAGAAGACTTGAACCTGATCAATATGAAAATTGGACTCAAATGCTTACTCAGGCAAAGACTACAATAGGTCTGGAAGGGATAAACTGTAGGGAGTCTGCATCTGAATGATCGAAACAGACAACATTCTGCTAGGAGCTGTTGCTATTGAAGACAGGTTGCAGAAAGGGGTTTGTTTCTTCTTGCTTTACCCCTCCACATTAAAAGTTTTACAGATTATAAAATCCACTTTGCTCCTTCAATTTGATACTTTTTCGGTTTCTCATTCAAGATTTATAGTTTTTCCTGATACGCCCATGAAGAATTCTAATGTTGTAACTATTGCAAACTAGATATCTTGTCAAGAAAAATATATCTAAGCTCATATTTAAATTCAGGTTCCTGAGTGCATTGATAGACTTGCCCAAGCCGGGATAAAGATATGGCTACTCACTGGTGATGAGAAGGAGGCTGCAATAACCATTTGTTAGGCTTTTATGCCAATAGTTGCATATACTGATGATGATAGTCTTCTCTTTGATTCTAATTCATGTTCCTTTCTTGTCAAGTCTCAGATTTCTTGCAGTCTGCTTCAACATGATATGATGCAGTTCCACTTGGGCAATGCATCTAAACCACACTGCACAAATGTGCGTGATTAATTTCCATACTTCAAAAATATTATGTAAATCAGTCATATTCTGTAGTTCTGATATTTCTATGTCTCAGTTTTGAAAGAAGAGATTCTTGTCCGGATTGAAACTGCTTACCAAGTTATTAATCAATACGAGGCTGGAATCATGCCCTTTGCTTTAATAGTAGATGGGGAGGCTTTTGAACCTGCTCTTCACCGTGATGTAAGGAATTCGTCCTTAGGCTTGGCTGTTAATTGTGCTTCTGTCATTTGTTGAGTCGTGTCTTCCAAACAGAAAGCTCTGGTAGGATGCCATCAATAGCATTTTAGTCATATTTAAGTTCTATGCTTGCTTGAAGAATTGCTATGTATCCATATTCTGTTCTTTTACTCCACAAACTTGTACCTGAATCCTTTTAGTATTATTCTTTAATTCACCTATTCTCTTACATATTACAAGACTGGTGAAAAAGTACACTGGAGTGACTACTTTAGCAATAGGAGATGGTGCTAGGGATGTTGGCATGTTTCAAACAGCAAACATTGGATTAGGGATTAGTGAAATGGAAGGTATGCAGGTGGTGGATCTGTCTAAACTTTCACTTAATGATAGTTTTAACAAGAGATCTAACTTCCTATTTTGGACTCAAAATTTGAAACACATAGTACTAGTGCCGATTCAAACCATAATATAGTCTTCCTTTATGCTCCTTTCTTTCTTCCTTTTTTTCTCCATTTCCTCCTCGTGATTCATTTGTGGCCTTCTATGTCAAAATATATTGACTGCAAGGACTTACATGATGTAGAACCTTCACACTTCAATCTAGTCTGCATGATTTTTATTTTGTATATACTGCATGGAATATTTAAGAATTGTTCTTTTTTTACCCTGTTTAGGCAGTCAGGGCAAGTGACTTCTCATTGCCACAATTCTACATGTTGGAACGGTCCATTGGTTTTATAAAAAGACGGTGATTTTTTCACTTTAGTAACTGATATTCTTCTGTATATTATTAGTGGTGCCTAATCCAGTTATCTTGTTTTTTTTCTCATTTTTTTTTTTTTACCTGTTCTTGCAGATTCTCTATTTTGTATACAAGAATGTAGCATTTGGGATGACATTGTTTTAATGCGAGATCTACACAAGATTTTCAGGAGAGGTCTTATACGGTGATTGATACATGACATTGTTCAATGTTATTCTCACGTCCATACCATATACCATTCATAACACTAGGTGTTTTTGAACAGGATGTTTCATCAGATGTATGCCTTCAGGTATTCGTTTAGATTTTTTAAGCTTTCTGATAAGAAGAAAAGATTAGAAGAGGACAGAATTAATAGAAAACAAGTTCTTTCTTTTATTATCTTTATGTAATCTGGTAAATTCAGACCCAAACTTTGGTAAATTCAGAGCCCGAACTTTGTGAATCTCTAGATTCAAAGTTTTAGAGCATCGATCTCTCAGCCTTTTCTTCTTGGGAACCATAGCCTTAACCCAGAATCTGTCTTCAGTGTTATTTATATAGAAGAATAATAAGAAAGAAGAAAATGTGAAAGTTTCTCAAATCTCATTAAGGGAAAGTTGCAAAATACATACAAACTATAAGGTACCCCCAATATGAAATATGCATGTATGTATAAACATCTAGGACATTTTAATAGCCCCTCTGAAACTTATGGTGGGTATACATAGAGTTTACCAAGTAAGAATGCAAAACCTTGTAGTGTATGTGAGTTGATAAAGAAATCAACAAAGTGATGTGTGTGAAGAAATACATGTTATAAAGACAAAGTGGTGCATCATAACAGTGGCAGACCACATGACAATCAATTGATATGCTTGATTATCAATTAGAAAATTTCTAGAATATTTAATGTTTTCTTGTTAGCAAAATAGAGAGAAGTGCTAGATGTGATAGAAACCTCACCATATCACACTAACTGACAAAGCCAAACCAACATGCCAGTCATAGCAGCTATGGCATGGTACTCAACTGACAGTAGTCAGCTTGAATGTCCTACTTCTTGACACAGCAAAAAAGATAAAGGTAGTCACCAAGGAAACTGTAAACTGGGAAGTGAGACAACGATGACTGCTTCAGTCCAAGCTTAGCGGGCATCAGAATAAATGTGAAGCTGAAGTCAAGTAGGAGAGAGAGTCTGTAAGACTAAGTTCCACAGAGATAGTAAATGGTTCGTAGCAAATTAGACCAAGTATTTGTGCACAGACTGTAAACAAACTGATTAGCATGCATGACATATACATTATGTGATCTGGATACTGATAGATTGGCCACCAAGCCGCCGATAATGAGTGAAACTCACCATCATGAGGATGAAACCTGGTAGTGGGAGCTGTCAACGCTAATTCCTAAAAAGTAAACAAGTATTATTATCATATCAAAACGAATTTTACGGTGATTATCTCCTTTAGTGGAAAGAGGACCCCAAATGTTAGAGTGAATAAAAGTAAATCTGAAAAGGTAGTAGTGCTATCAGAAAAAGGAAGGAAAAAATGCAAGTTGACATCTAGTGCACGTGAATTTGGAAAACATCTCCGAAGATGCCTGTACTAATTAAATGGAGAAGACACGGTGACAAGTATTATTATCATATCAAAACGAATTTTACGGTGATTATCTCCTTTAGTGGAAAGAGGACCCCAAATGTTAGACTGAATAAAAGTAAACCTGAAAGGTAGTAGTGCTATCAGAAAAAGGAAGGGAAAAATGCAAGTTGACATCTAGTGCACGTGAATTTGAAAACATCTCCGAAGATGCCTGTACTAATGAAATGGAGAAGACACGGTGAAGAGACATGACTGAAGATGCCAGTACTGATCAAATAAAGAAGACATGGTGCATTGATGTGATCGAATGTGTGATGCAGTGGACCAAAGGATGACATGCCTGTAGTGATAACAGTTGCAGTTAAGGAAGAAACATGCAGCCTCTATCGATAAAGATCCCTTGTCCTCTTCTAGTTGAACGATCAGTCTTCTATGACTGGCCTGATAAACACATGAACTGGATAAAAAGTCACAACGATCTGTCAACTGATTCATGGGGACCAAAATCCAACGTGAGCTTGAAGACTAGATGGAATAGAGAATCTGCACTCTATGAAGCGTGGACACGCCAAAACCCAGGCTGTATCCGTGTCGGGTACGAGTAAGACACGGACATGTGTCGACACGTGAATGACACGTGTCGGGCACGGTCAAAACGTGTCCGACACCAGTCCTCTCGTTTGACTCATCGGACACGGTCAAATGAGTCCGAAATATGGGCCTGACATGGCTGAGTCGGTTTTGTTTGGGTCTTAGGTTTATTGGGTTGGGTAGAACCCAACCCGATATCATATATAAATCTCTCCCGAACCCTAAATCTCCCCCAAATCGATCCTGATCTTTCTTACATCTATTGAGAAGAAAAAAACCTCGTCTGCTCATCGTTGTTGATCGTGGTGGTGGTGATCTCGTCGCGGTGGTGGTCTGATCTCGCTCTCATGATGGTGCTATGGTGGTCTGATCTCTGATCTCGTCGTCATGGTGCCGCAGTGGTGGTAGATCTCTGATCTCTTCGTGGTGGTGCCGTGGTGGTGGTTGATCTTTGATCTTGTCGTGATAGTGCTCTTGTCGTGGTGGTAGTCAGATCTCGTGGTAGTGCCGTGGTGGTAAGCTCTCTCACGGTGGTGGTAAGCTCTCTCTTGTGGTGGTGTCGTGGTGGTCTTCTCGTGGAGGTAAGTTCTCCCTCTCTCTCTCAATCTGCCCTCTCTGCTCTTTTCTCCTCTCTCTACTCTTGATATCTTTCTCTCTATGTGCTCTCTGTTGGTCCCGAGATGATGCCAATTGTGGATCTAAAATACATTGTCAACACATATACTAAACAAAGGATGATTAGAGTTAAATAAATAAAGAACTTGCAATAAAAGGAAATTAAATCTCAGAAAAGTTCAGCAAACGCAAACATGAGAGATTTATCCTGGTTCGGTCCTTGTGACCTACATCCATCCCCAAGCCACCCGCTTGAGATTTTCTTTTATCCTTTGACTTTGTACACTCAAAATCAACACCTTGTATCCCACTTGACAAATCCTCTTTGCCAAATGTATACAACTCTTCTTACAACCAAGAAGACCACAACACCTTGTACAACTTCTCTTCTACTCCAAGAAGACGCTCTTGTACAATGATTCCTTTGAGTGATTACAAACTTTCCTATAAGCCTTGATTCAATATGTGATCGTAGACAAGGGCTATTATAGGATGACTTTCAGAAATCTTCACTTTGGAGTAGGAATTTGGTGAAGAAACAGAAAGTGGGAACAGTTTTCAGAGAACCAGAATTTTGGCAAGATTTTTTGATCAGAAAACTATATATTTTAATTGGAATTTTAAACCTAAGATAACAACCCTATTTATAGCTGAACTCTATGGTCAGTTAGGGTCAGTTAGGGTAGTTATTAGGACAAATTTGAATTTTGAACGTTGGATAAAATACCAGGATTCAATAACTGTACAACAGTTACAAACTGCTATAGGTCGACTAGGGGTTGGGGTTAGTCGACTAGGGTAGGCAATTTAGACTGGGTTAGTCGACTAATCCTGAGTATAAGTCGACTACATAAGACTGAAACAGATATTCAAGTTTCTGGAAACTACAATTAGTCGACCAGCAGAATTATAAGTCGACTATAACATGTATTAGTCGACTAGTCATTTTTATAAGTCGACTAATAACCCTATTAGTCTGCTAATAGGAAGGGTCAAGTCTGCTAATAGCAAGGGTCAAGTCTGCTAATAGGAAGGGTCAATGCTATTAATAGGAAGGGTCAAGTCTATAAATAGACTAATGATGTGTATGTGTATTCAAGGCTTTTAACATACTATTAAACATTACAATACACATCCATAGCAACTCTCTTTGGGAAGTCTTGATCATGTAGAACTCTTGAATAGGCTTGAGATAGAGCTCCATATGATATGACTTCACAAATGTATCATCAAAAGCACGTTCCAACATTCTCCCTCTTTTTGATGATGACACTTTGTGTGCACAAATGCTCTCCCTGCAGAAAATAAGTTATATGTTCTCCCCCTCCAGAAAATGGGTTATAACAGATATAGAAACACTTATGTTCTCCCCTGCAACAAATATATCATAACATGTATATATATGATAAATATTTGAAGTATTGTTCTTATCAAACTTCTTATATGATACCTGAAAGATAAACATTAGTTGGTACCAATCATAAGAGTAAAGCATTAATCTTTTGGAGACCAAACCTAATTTGAATTTGGTTTCCATCTGTTAGTATACACATAATTGCATGAATTACATATATCATGTATGTATGATGCAATATAAGTATTTTTTGTCAAGAATGCTTAAGTTTTTAGGAATCCATATAAACTTATTCTTAATTCTTTTTGAAATAATATCAAATTTTCTTTTCCGAAAAGAATTATATGGATTACTAACATATAAAGATTTTTCAAAAAATCCAAGACCATAATGATTATGTGACATCTTTTGATATGATAACAAATCATTCAATTTTCTTTTCCTTGATTAAATTTAGTCACATTTTTTAAAATCTCTTTATATTTCATTTTGAAAACTGACATGTTTTTATCTAACACAGAAATTCTTTCATTTAAAGACATAATTTCCTTTTTAAGCAAAATATTTTCTTTATAGAATTCTCATTATCCTTTTTCAATGATGATATCACTTTTTCAAAATCATCTTTTTGAGAATTTATAGAAGAAACTTGAGACACATAACATGAATTTTCTTTGAAAAGCTTTTCATTTTCCTTTGATAAAACTTTATTCTTCATTTTTTTTTCATTCTTTAGATCATTGAATAATTCATGGAATGCATCTAAAAGTTCAATATATTGTACCTCATCTTCTTCTAGCGCCATGTAACAGATGTTGGCATGTTCAGTGATTTCTTCTTCGTCAGAGGAAGAGGAATCACTGTTCTCCCATGATGCTTGTAGTCTTTCTTCTTTTTGAACTTTTTGCTCTTAAATTTACCTTTGTTTTTGAGCAATGGGCAATCCTTCTTCATATGACCTGTTTTATTGCAATTAAAACATTTAAACTTACCTTGCTTTAAGAATCTTCTGAATTTTCTTGAAAGCATTGCTATCTCCTCTTCATCGTCATCTGAATTGTCCGTGTCTGAGGATGCATGGAAGGCAAGTTCTTTCTTCTTTGAGAGAGATTGTTGTTCATCCTTCTTTCTTTCTTCGAATTGCACTTCATATGCTATTAGATTACCAATAAGGTTTTCTAATGTCATTGTTGAGAGATCATTCGTTACTTCTATTGCAGTTGTCTTCTTCTCCCAATCTGGTGTTAGTGCTCGAAGGATCTTGTGAACTTTTTCGACTTGGGTGTATTCCTTTCCAGGGATGCTAAGGAATTGGTTATGTCGGTGAATCTTGTAACCATTTCTGAGATGGTTTCATTCTCCTTCATTTTGAATAGTTCAAACCTGTGTACAAGAACAGAAATTTTAGATTCCTTAACCTTATTTGTGCCTTCATGTGTTACCTGAAGAGTGTGTCATATTTGATTTGCAGAAGTGACTGTTGACACGCGGTTGAATTTTTTTGGTTAAGGCACAGATAAAGCATTCATCGCTTTTGCATCAAGGTTCGCATTCTTCTTTTGATTATCACTCCAAGAGGTGTAGTTGGTTGTGGCTTGGTGTACGGTGCTTCTACTATGTTCCAAAATTTATAGTTGAGCGATTGCAAGTAGATCTTCATTTTACATTTTCAATAGTTGTAGTTGGATCCGTCAAATAGCAGTGGACGTTGTGTAGAATGTCCTTTGAATTTGTGACGAAGGGAACTCAGTTGTCATTTTTGTATGTTATTGATTGGGTATGCAGGGCTCTGATACCAATTGTTGGTCCCGAGATGATGCCAATTGTGGATCTAAAATACATTGTCAACACATATACTAAACAAAGGATGATTAGAGTTAAATAAATAAAGAACTTGCAATAAAAGGAAATTAAATCTCAGAAAAGTTAAGCAAACGCAAACATGAGAGATTTATCCTGGTTCGGTCCTTGTGACCTACATCCAGTCCCCAAGCCACCCGCTTGAGATTTTCTTTTATCCTTTGACTTTGTACACCCAAAATCAACACCTTGTATCCCACTTGACAAATCCTCTTTGCCAAATGTATACAACTCTTCTTACAATCAAGAAGACCACAACACCTTGTACAACTTCTCTTCTACTCCAAGAAGACGCTCTTGTACAATGATTCCTTTGAGTGATTACAAACTTTCCTATAAGCCTTGATTCAGTATGCGATCGTAGACAAGGGCTATTATAGGTTGACTTTCAGAAATCTTCACTTTGGAGTAGGAATTTGGTGAAGAAAAAGAAGTGGGAACAGTTTTCAGAGAACCAAAATTTTGCAAGATTTTTTTGATCAGAAAACTATATATTTTAATTGGTATTTTAAACCTAAGATAACAACCCTATTTATAGCTGAACTCTATGGTCAGTTAGGGTCAGTTAGGGTAGTTATTAGGACAAATTTGAATTTTGAAACATTAGATAAAACACCAGAATTCAATAACTGTATAACAGTTACAAACTGCTATAAGTCGACTAGGGGTTAGGGGTTAGTCGACTAGGGTAGGCAATTTAGACTGGCTTAGTCGACTAATCCTGGGTATAAGTCGACTACATAAGACTGAAACAGATATTCAAGTTTCTGAAAACTACAATTAGTCGACCAGCAGGAATTATAAGTCGACTATAACATGTATTAGTCGACTAGTCGTTTTTATAAGTCGACTAATAACCCTATTAGTCTGCTAATAGTAAGGGTCAAGTCTGCTAATAGGAAGGGTCAAGTCTACTAATAGGTGGTCAAGTCTACTAATAGGAAGGGTCAAGTCTACTAATAGACTAATGATGTGTATGTGTATTCAAGGCTTTTAACATACTATTAAACATTACAATACACATCCATAGCAACTCTCTTTGGGACGTCTTGATCATGTAGAACTCTTGAATAGGCTTGAGATAGAGCTCCATATGATATGGCTTCACAAATGTATCATCAAAAGTAAGTTCCAACACTCTCTTCGTCGATCTCTGAGAGATTGATTAAAAGAGCCAGTGTTTTAAATGTCGGCCGACATTTCGCTTTCAAGCCTCAACTGCCACGACATCCCCACCCGTATTTGAAATGGCGTTTTAGAAAATGTCGGCTGACATTTTGGGAAAAATCTGATATGTCGGCCGACATTTTCCAAAATGTCGGCCGACATTTTGGGAGAAACCCAATATGTTGATTGGTCTTGAAAGTTGGAGCAATTGAGAAATTTTAACAATAGATTAGTGAATATATGCAAAATGTTTAAGTTAATTATATATATCCTAAATATATTTATGTAGTTTTGCATAAGTTGTGTGTGTATTACCTTGATAAGAATTTTTAAATTACACTATTTAAAACATCTAGGATATATATTTGTTATCCGTCATGACGTCTGAAATTTACTAAATGGCCCTGAAATATCTCCAAAATCCGAAATCTGATATCCGATTACGACATCCAACATTTCCCTGATATCCGACATTTAAAACATTGGAAAGAGCACAGAGAGAGCGGAAAATCTAGTGTATGTGCATAACGACCTTTGTTTGCTTTCTCAAAGTTTAAACGAATATAATGAAGAGGAAACAAGGATGTTGGATATTAGTGGAGATGGTTTTGACTCATTTCAGGGTGCCGATATTCTAGATTTTGCTACTCTTTCTCTTAATGAACCCACGATGGAGACAGTGTTGTTTGCGGATGATGGAGAAGGAGATAATGATGAAGTCATTGAAGTAGATTCAACTTCATCTTGATCCTTGAGGTATGACTCCGGTTGTAACTTTGTTTTGAACTTATAATAACAGTTTGTTGGTTAATTTGGTTGATAACTTGTGAACTTATGATTTTGGTTGTAATTTTGTTGTAAACTTGTGATATTTATATCTTGTAGACTTGATTGATATTTTAGTTTATTGATTGATTTTTTATAAATATGATATAATAATAATAATAATAATAATAATAATAATAATAATATAATAATAATAATAATAAATAAAATATTATTGCCATGTCATCACATCCTAAACTTTTGGATTTTGTCGTGTCCGTGTCCATGTTCGTGCATCATAGCCTGCACTCAGTATCGTGGCAGAGAGTGCTGTGCTCTAGTGCCATAATAGGACAACCATTTGCAGCACAAAGCTGCTGTGTAGTACACTATACAGTTATCAATTAAGAAAGTATTGGCAGTCATATGAGAGCAAGCACATTGATCAAGGCCATAAAGAACATGTAGTAGCAGGGGCACTCTAAGTAAATGCAAGTTGATCAATATGACCTCAGAGTCACGCAATTTGAACCAATAATTGATTGTTCTATAGAAGAATGGATCTCACATTCTATTAACCCCATATGAAATATGTACATTTATACATCTAAAACATTTGGCAGGCAGTATTGATCTTTCATCGACATTTGTTCCTGTTGAGGTCAACATTAGATTCACTAAATTGTTTTACAAATCCTTCCTTAAACTTCATCTCACCGTAGGTCTTACATTATCGATCCTGATAATTTTAGCACAATATTGTAGCTCCACATGTAATCTTTGAAGTCGGCACAAGGATTGAACTGTCAATTTTCAATCCTCTCTTTTAAGACTCCTTCTAAGTCCACATTTAAATCCATCTGCTGTGCACTCGTTTCTTCTCTCTAATAAAACATTTTCCCTTTTACTCGAAAAGAAGTAGAAAACTGTGGCTTCCCTCCATAAGACACCCAACTCCGCTCTTTGTTGTACATATCCATACCATCTTAGTTGTGAAAATCAAAATACTAATAATCAAAGTACTACCCCTTTGCTTCTTTAATTCAGACTGGATGTTATACTCTCTTAAGAGATAATGAAACCTCATTTATTAGTTTACTAATAGAATCTTGTTGGTTAGCAATCAGAGGAAAGTAACCTTGCCAGACTCCATTTCTTAAACACCAAGCCATATGTCCTACATTTCTACTTATAAGACATATATTAGCAGAATTCTTTCTATTATCCTGGGAAAATTACTCTCTCTTAAGACATCAAGTAATCCATCAAACACTTAATCTTACTTTCTGAAACTCTTATTCACAATATATTTGAGTATTATATTTGATGACCTGACATTCTCTTTTGCTTTTCTTTTTTCTGTCAGTTCCCAGCACTCTATCAGCAGGGACAAAGCAACATATACTTCAGTTGGAAGCGAATTTTTGGTTGGCTCACCAATGCGTTGTGCGCATCTCTTGTCATATTTATCTTGAATATACATATCTTGCACCCTGCTGCTTTCAATCATGACGGAGAGGTGGTGGACGTTGCACACCTCGGAGCCATCATGTACATGTGTCGTCTGGACTGTCAGTTACCAGATCGCTCTCATCGTTGGCCGTTTCACTTGGATTCAACACCTTTTTGTTTGGGGTAGCATATCATTGTGGTACATATTTTCTAGTAACATATGGTTTTCTACCTATAACACTATCCAAAAGAGGCTGCCACCTTTTCTCAGAAGCTCTTGGTTTTGCATTGATCTATTGGCTGGCCACGGTCATTGTTGTCATTGTTTGTCTTCTTCCATATTTCATCCACATTTCCATTCAAAGGTTGTTTTATCCAATGGATGACCATGTGATCCAAGAAATGAAGCATTGTAAGAAAGACGCGACTGACACTTACATGTGGGCAAGGGAGCAGAAGAATTCCCAAAGAGAACGCATATAGGTTTTGATGACTACATCACGCCGTTAAGCAAGCTACATTAGGAGAAGGCGCACTACATTTATTTAGTTCTAGTTTATTTTAGTTGTTTTGATGTTAGTTTATTTTGAATACAGTTGTTTTCTTTTATTTGGAATTTTGTACCACATCGGTTATGTTTGGAAACTGGATTTTTGTGAAGCCTATAAATAGGCCTCAAGACCTCTCTTATTGGTATTGAATGATTAAAATTAAAATTTCTAGTTAAAATTCTTGAGATTGTGATCTTGAGATTGGTGATGGGGTGTGAAGTCAAATCTTGTGCAAGGGGTGTGATGCCCCACTCTATCCAAATTCTTATTTATTTTTCCCCTTTTCTCTTTTCTTTGATTGAAAGTGATTGCAATCCGCCCATATTATATCATTTTTGGTATCATAGTCAGGTTTCCAATCTCCTTCAAAATTTTCATCTCCCTTATCTCAAAACCCTAGATCTGTTCTTAAAAAAACCCTAAAAAATATTGTTCATATCTCCCAACCGAACCCCACCAAAACCCAAACCCTATTCATGTTCATACTGTCGATTCTCGTCTCCATATCTCCCTCAGCCTTTACGGTCGATGTCGATAACACCGTCGACCGACTCTATCCAACTCTATCCAAATTCTTATTTATTTTTCTCAAACCCTACTTTTCTCTTTTCTTTGATTGAAAGTGATTGCAATCCGCTCATATTTATCATTTTTGCTATCATAGTCAGGTTTCCAATCTCCTTCAAAATTTTCATCTCCCTTCTCCCAAAACCCTGATCTGTTCTTAAAAAAACCCTAAAAAATACTGTTCATATCCCCAACCGACCCCCACCAAAACCCAAACCCTATTCATGTTCATACTGCCGATTCTCGCCGCCATATCTCCTTTAGCCTTTACTGTCAACGCCGATAACACCGTCGGCCGACCTCGCAGATCCAGCCTGCCGCCGTTGCAACACCCTCATCATTGCAACATTATCACCACCACCATCATCATCAATTAATCGCCGAGCATCTTTGTCTTCATCTCCAATCATCAATCATCAACATCATGGTCTTATCTACGCTGCCACAAGGTCGTACCGATGCGGCGTTGCCGCCACCAATCTCATCACCGACGTCTCCACTTCCGGATCTTGTCTGCGTCTTCGCCAACGCCCGTCGACGTCTTTGTCTTCGCTACCTCTCCCTCGTCTTCATCATCATGTCTTTCCAATATCAAGAGTGACATGCTACCACCTCCTTTAGTCATCATCGTCGCCATCTTCTTATCATCTCTTTTGCCATGTTGACATCGCCAACCCAGATCCACAACCATCTCGTCATCACATCACTGACTCGTTTCAAGCTGTACCAATCATCGGAATCGTCGCAAGCCTTCCTCGCTGACGTCACCAGAGCTTGCTAGGGCCACCACCCACACGAGATCGAGTCGAAGTTATTGAACCCAACTCGGATCCAATTGGGTTTAATTCAGGCTCAGATCCAATCTGGTTCTGCTTCAAGGCAGCCTGTTTCAAGCCTGACCTGACACGCCATTAATTTCGGATCCAACCCGACCCGCTTAAGCCCAGGATCTGACCTGACCCTACCCATGCTGACCCGACCCGAGCTGACGGCTCCCAACCTGACGAGCTGACCGACCAAGCGAGTGGAGTTAACTCAGTCCTGACTCGTGTTGACCCTTGTATTTTGATGTACAAAGCATCCATATGGCAGTAATTGCTTGTTGAGTTTGTATTTTAAGATTCATAGATACTCAAGCAAGCTTATGTCATTGTTGGAGGATGGAAGGACCAGCGTTTATATTGCAAATTAGTGGAATTGAGAAGTTCTTGCACAAATCAAGTCATGTAAAAAAAATGAGCTTAAAGCTAAGACTCAAATCAATTCAAGTGGAGAATTCAAGCTCAACTTAAATCAAACTCAAGTGAAGATTCAAGACTCAACTTAAAGCACTTAAAATCAAGCCAACTTCAACTTCTATATCATATCGAATCAAGTTAGATATGTGTCTTAGATATTTCGTTAAAATAAATTAGATATGGTTGAGAAGCTTGTGGATAGACATACACACAAATAGATTTACAAAATCTCAAGTATTTATGAAAGAACACATACACACAAAAAGATTTTCAAAATCTCCAAGTATTTACTACAATTTTTTTTGGATATTAATGTTCAAAATCAAAATTTCAAAACTTACTTTACTTAGCTATTTAAAAAACTTAGCTATTTTCAAAAACTTAGTTTACTTAACTATTTTCAAAAACTTATTTTACTTAGTTATTTTCACAAACTTATTTAGTTCAAAATAAAATTCAAAATGAGTATTAAGAATCTGTTTTGACAGCACTATTTTGACATTTCAAAATATAGCCATTTTTATTGGCTTTTTGTATGTTTTTCACAAGTACTATTTTATGGTATATATCTCTAATTGACTTTCTAATTTGTAGCCAATCAATTATTTTTTGCAGCAATTCTACTTTTAAAAGATTTCTTGCAGTCACTTTTATTATTTTCAAAGCAACTTAGTGCTATTTTCTTTTCTCCACATATTCTCAAATTTCAATCTCATACTTTTATGTTGTTATGGGGATTAGGAGAGTTTTCATGGTTACTTGATCACTATTATTTTATTTCTATTTTCTTTACAAAAGATAATTGTCTCGAGGAGCAAGACAAGTTAAAGGAAATTGCGGCTTTCAAATCGCGTTTTTAGCTAGTGAGAAGAAATCTCTGTGGGAAAGGACTAGATATAGGTCAGGGGACCGAACCAGAATACATTACCGTCTCTGCATTTACTTTCTCATACTTGCTCTCATTATAATTTTATATATTTAGACTTACTCCATATTAATTTTTAATCACCCATTCACTCTCTCTAGGTGTTTTTCATTTGGTATCAGAGCAGGTATCTACTTTATTTGGTCTAACAACCAAAGAGCAAAGATCTATGATAATGGAGTCTAATGGAGTTTGTTTAGAAGGATAATCGAACAATTGGCCACCTTTCTTCAACTGCTACAACTTTCCTTAGTGGAAAGCTAGAATAAAAATTTTCTTAAGATGCATTGATATTGAAATTTTGAATGTTGTCTTAAATTTTTTTGTTGAACCCATAGGTCGAGCTTGGACATATGAGGAAAAAAAGTTGGTAATGCTCAATATGAATGTCACGCCCCGCTTCTCAAAATACGCTGGAGCGAAGATTTAACGAGAGTCAGCGATATATATATGCGAGAAGAATATTCCACGTATACACGCTAAGCCTAAAGTAACCTGAGCAATTTATATAAATCACTATGATGAATCAAAATCACTGCAACAATACATACAAACATCCACATAATAACAAATGGATAAAGAAGTGCGATAAAGACAGTCCAAAATATAGAGAATCAAGGAACAACAAAAAAGAAAGTAAGAATGCCGGTAATTAGGCGGATAGAAACTCCGTACTCCTCATAATGCGTTTGATCCTCCCCTAGAAACTTTATCAGCAAATGAAAACCCATAGACCTGGATACCCAGGGGAGTCGTAGCGAGTGTAAAATGAGGGAAAGTGCACACGCATATCATGTGTAAGCATACCATTATACTATTACAAAAATATGAAATGATAATATAAAGCATGGATAAATAGTAAGGAACAAGGTTGTATTACAATCATATATCAGACAAGATCATGTGTACAGTCAGATGTCTATCATATCATATATAAATCAGACAGAGAACACGGTCAGTCACAGTACATTATGGACAGTTTATTATTATTAATTATGTTAGCGAACACCAATTGTCACATACAATAAACGCATCCCATACTACGCTTACTATACATGTCAATCGGGGTTCTAAGTTATTGAAACTGATAAACAGAGACATTGTCTATGTTTTAGGTGGGTTTCATACATACTCGAAACCACGGCCCAAATGCCTGGGGTTGAATCAGGCCCTACCGCTAGGTAGTCAATAACTAAACATTAACTCACTGTGGAATAGCGAAACAATAACAGATGAGATGTCACTCATCTCCCAGAACCTTGTAGTGGGATCGTATCTCGGCTGCGCAACCTATATTCTAGGTACACCTAAAATACATACGCTGTCTCCTCCATCAATTTTTCCAGTTTAGGTGTAAGTTATCTAATTGTATTATTATTAAATCAAACAATATTCATGTTAACTAGATTAGTGGGACAATACAGTGATAGTAACAGTAACTGTGATAGTGAACAATAGTGGTAACAATATGAACAGTAACCGTATAAACGGTGAACAGTAGAATAGTACTATGGTGTTACAGTCTGAAAATATTTTTTCAGTAATTTTCAGTAACATGAAATAATACAATAATAACTCAGAATACTGATTAATAGACAATCTCATTTAGAAGTGATCAACCTCTCATCCATCTTCAATAGGATATAACAGTAACATGTCTCTTTAACTTTCAATCTCAGCACAATCACTAAAGATTAAATATTAAATTGATTTATTCTTTATCAAATCGTGATCTCAAATAACAATAAAGTAGTTCTCTCATCTTTATCAATCTACTTCAGTCCTTTAAGTCATCAAATATCCATCCTCTAAGTCACTGGTATATTCAAGTCCCAACAGACTGAAATAAATACATAATCCGCTACACCTAATCAAATCCTCACTATCTAATCCGATCAAGATCATCAATCTACTCTCACTTCCATTAAGTTCAATCAAAAGATCCAAAACCAAAGTAACAAATCAATTGATAAATGTATACTCTACTAGTTCAGGCAAATTCAATTTGCACATATTCCTCGACTCCAAGTCGAGTCTACTCCAGCGCATCACTAATAGATCCAAGTCCAATATCCAATTTTTTAATAAAGCTACATCACCCTTTAATAAATACTTAATATCCAATTTAATTTTTGTCTAAGTTATCACCAAATAAGGGAGATCATATCTGATAAATAACTCACGTGAGAACCCTCCAAATCCAATTAAATCATTTTCTAAATTATTACCAACACGGAAAGATCAAGTCATGATAAATAACTCACATAAAATCCACTCTTTAGTTTCATTGACAACTAATCAGATCCAAGACCCAAATTAATGATTATAATTTAATTACATCACTCCTAGTTCTGAATCAAAATGTGAATGATAAAATAATAACAGATTAAATACTAATATCTCAGTAACAAATATCGAGTTCATATATATCTAACCTCAAGGGTATATCAGATCCATCATCACCAAAACATCCCACGGTATAACAATCTGATACTCTACAACAAATTATAAAATACATTGTTGTAATAATCAGACCCATTTCCCAATCCCTAGTCAAAACATACTTCCATCGTGTCCACAGATTCAAAAGATTTAACAAGTTCAAATATAAGTAATCATCAAATATATCTGATCTATCATCACCAGAATCCTGATAGTATAATAATTCATAAATCAATATCGGTTGTTTCAAGTAGATTCTGAATCATTAAAACATTTAAAATCAAGAGTATGTCTTTTCTGAGATTTTCATTTCACTAATTATCATTAAACATTCCACTTGGTACAGTCCATTAATAACTTTAACTTAATTATTTGGAGTTGTTAATTATTATTTACTCAATACATATATATAATTTATACCTACATGAACTGTAACTAACATGCAGGGATAATAATCAGACATGAACAATGATTTAAACGGGAAATATAATTCATTGAAAAAGACTAAATACCCACGATTAAATTATATAGCAACAAAATGCAGAATAATAATAAACACTCACTAGTAAAAACAAATAAACAATAGTAAAACAAATAAACACCTACGTGAAATGACGTGGATCCTGGTCTGAATTCTGAATCACCATCGGATCTGCACTGCACGAACTGGTTCGAATCTCCAAATCGCCTCACATGTCGGCACTCTGCGAACACGAATCTGGGTTTCTAACTGAAGTCCAATCTGGGTATGGATTGCATAATGGGTCCGGGTCATACAACTGTAACCCACACATACCCCCATAGAGAGAGCGAGAGATAGGGGGATTAACATGCGAGCACACACACACACGTGCGTGTACATAAAGCGGGAGAGAAATAACACAACACACCCGTACCACACACGTACGCACACACTTATACGGAGAGAGAATAACACACACACTTACATATACACGCACGCACATGCACACACACGCACATGCACATGCGCACCCTCGTGCACAGAGAGGCACATGGAGAGAGTGTAAGAATGAAAGGGAGAGAGGGATACTCACGTACACATATATACACATAGAGAGGAAGAGATAAAGAGAGGGAGAAGAGACACACACGCAGGCACAGAGGGAGAGGAAAGCGCACACATGCACAGGGGAGATGGAGAGAAGCTTGGTGGCTCGGTTGGAGGCGGTGTTCGACTCCGGCGGCATAGTGGGCGAGATGGGGAGGTGGCTGGCAATGCCGTGGGCAAGCCATGGGGATGGTGGCGCATGGGAGGAGGAAGAAGCTGGGCGGGTGGCGGCGGATGTAAGATGTGTTGCTCACGCTCCGGTGATGGTCGGGGCAACGAGGAGTAGGGTGAAATGGGGTCGCCGAGGGTGTGGTCGCCTGCAGGTCAAAGATGAGAGCTTGCAGCCAAGGAGGATGCGATCATGGCTGGTTGAGGGATGGTGGAGTTAGGTGGTGCGCGATCAAGGGGATAAAGGAGATGTTGGCCGCTGGTGGCGGCGGAGCTACTGGCCACGGAGGGTGGCACTGCAAGGGAGAGGCTGCAGGAGTTGCTTGGCTGTGTGGCGGAGTAGGTGGAGAAGATGATGATGCTCGGGTGAGAGGAGAAGAGGGAGAAGAGGATGGTGATGATGATGGTGGAGTGGTCGAGTCTATGTTAGGTGCTGCTAGGTTGAAGGAGATGCAGCTGATGAAGGTGATTTAGGGTTTTTGATTAGGGTTAGGGTTAGGATTAAGAGAAGATGGATATATATATATAAGATTTTGGGTTGTGGGCTAATGGGCTTTGGGCCAATGAAGAGAGAACAAAAAAAAATAAATAAAAGAGAGCAAATGAAGAGAGGAAGGGAATGGGCTTGGTTTGGATTAGCTGCGATTTTGAGAGAGGAGATGATGATGATGATGTATAAATATGAAGGGGCTCAGTTAGGGTTAGAAAAGAGAGGGGAGTTGGACTTGGGTATGTGAATTGGAAAAATAAAAAGAAAATGAAAGGGGAAAGGAAATGGGCTTTGGGGATTTGAGCTTGAGAAATAAATACAAATGAAAATAAAAGGGAAATTTAATAGAAGTGGAGTTGGGCTAGGTCTGAGGGCTTGGGAAATGAAAAGGGAAATAATAATAATAACATTAACAATAATAATAATAATGATTAACAATACCGATAACAACAACAACAACAATAATCATAATGAAATAACAATAGTAACAACTACTACTAATAACAATGATAAATAATAAGTAAAGCCATATAAATATTTAAAAAATATTAATACAATATTTTTAACTAGAGGATGTTACAATGTAGGCTATGAATGCTCTTCATGGACTCACACCAAATGAGTTCAATAGATTTTCTACTTGTGTAACTGTTTTTGATATTTGGGAAAAACTATGCATTACTTATGAGGGTATACTCCAAATGAAGGAATTCAAAATAAGCAGTTTGGTTCATGAATATGAATTATTTAAAATAAATGAAAATGAGTCTATTGATGTAATATGCATTTCACTAATATTATTAACTTATTGAATTCTCTTGATAAGGTTTATACAAATCAGGAGTTGAACTACAAGATCCGACGATCTCTTACGTCGCTTTGGAAACCAAAGACTACAACAGTCGTGGAAGCAAATGATCTCATCAAACTTATTATTGATTCTCTCATTAGTAAATTGAAGGTACATGAAGTATAACCCAAAGGAAAGGAGAAAGAAAAGAGAGAGACAAGGGGGACTCTTCTTCCAAAAAGGAGACGAGTGCATTCAAAGGAGATCAATATTCATCGAATGGAAGTGACGTCGACATCAATCAAGAAGTTGCAAATCTTTCAAGGAGGATGTCAAAGTTGGTAAGGAAGAACAAGAATTTTAGAATAAAATTTTCTAACAAGTTTTCTTATAATTCAGAAAAATGCTTTGATTGTGGTAAACCGAGGCACATAGCAAATGATTGCCCGAAGCGAAAGGAGAAGAACAAGTACGCGAACTTCAAGAAGGAGGCCTTATATGTTGGGATGAGTCGGAGCCAAGTGACCCAGATAATAACGATGAATTAGCTCTTGTTCTCCACAACCCCAATGTTTGTTTCATGGAAAATGAAGAGGTAAAATCCGAATCCGATTCCGAAGAACCTTTCATATGATGAACTAGAAGATGCATTTGTGAGCTTAATCATGGATATAAGAAGCTAGCTAAAATATTTCTACTCTTTTGAAATTGCATGATTCTTGTGATTCTAAATTATGTGATTTGACTTCTATGAATGACGCTATTTCTACAAAGGATAAAATTATTTTTGATCTTGAAAAGAAAAGAAACAACTTTTGGATCAAATTGATGTTTTAAAAGCTTCTTCTTTGAAAAACAAAAATGAGTTGGCTAGAAAGAATCAATTGAATTTTCATGATAAATCTAGTGGATCATTCCATACTCATCATGCTTCATCTTATAAGAGAAGATTTGTTTGCACATAGTGTATGTGTTGGGTTAAATTTCTCAGGAGAATTTATCTACACTCAATTTGTAATAGGATTTTGAAAATAGAGAATAGAACAATTCAAACGCTAGAGAATTTACGTGAAAAATCGCGCTAGGGGAAAAATCAGTGCCAAAAAAGAGAGGACCTACTAAAGTAAAAAGATTACAGTGGAGCTTAATGCTCTGTTACAGATTTTTTTCTCTAGGATCTATCCCCTATGCAGAAGGAGGGGATCGAATTTTATAGTTGAGGGAAAGTGGGTCGAGTCATGTCTTCTGAGATTTCCGTCTCTGAATCTGCCCAGGATCATAGTTTCGCGTAACATCCAAGCTGTAATTGATTACACATGATGCACAATAATTGAGGGCGTCTTGACCAGTGAGAATTTTAATGTTGATCAGCCATTACAGCCCCCACGTGTTCATTAGTTGTAACCGAGTGGACTGCGAAGTGGATGACTAAGATCCCCAGGCTGAGAGGCGATCCGGTGACCCCATGAACTGCTTTCGTTTGCCAGATGTCATTTTTTAACAAGTATGCAAGATGGTCACATTTCAACTCATTGTAGAGTTAAAGATAATTTTCGTTATTATGGTTTAATGTGGGCATGAATACTAACATGAAAGGACCCAAGATATGTGTACCTAAATCTACACTTAATTCGCATCTTGTAGGTACACTCCCAAGCAAGACGTAGGGAGTTTTGGTACTTTGATAGTAGTTGCTCACATCATATGACTGATAATAAAAATCTATTTGCAACCCTATCAAGATTTGAAGTAGGCAATGTCTCCTTAGATGGTGATGAGAAAGGTAAAATTATTGGAAGCGGTAATGTTGATAAGAAACTGTCAACTAGTATTAAAGATGTTTATTTGGTTAAAGGTTTGAATCATAATCTTATTAGTATTAGTCAATTGAGTGATAAAGACTATGATATTATTTTTAAACCAGATAAATGCATTGTTAGTTTCAAAAATAATGTTATTTTTGTGGCTTTTAGAAGATCTAACGTTTATATCTTTGAGATAGATAAGCTTCTTTATCAAAAAGTTAGGTGCCTTGCCGTCGTGAACAATGATGCTTAGCTTTGACATAGAAGGCTTGGACACGCTAACATGGAGTTAATCTCAAAGCTAAAAAAGAAATATTTGGTAAGAGGCTTGCCAAACTTAATCTTTGTTAAAGATACTTGTGAAGATTGCGCAAAAAGTAAACAAACAAAATTTTTATTCAAATCTAAGAATGAAGTATCAACTTCTAAACCTTAGCAATTACTTCACATAGATTTATTTAGTCCTATGCGAGTTGCCTCACTAGGAAGTAAACATTATGTCTTTATCATTATTGATGATTTTTCATGATTTACTTGGGTTATATGTCTTGCAAATAAAAGTGATTCATTTATTGAGTTTTCTCATTTTTGCAAAAAGGTTGAAAAAAAGGTTTGAAAATTTTTAAGATTCATTAGTGATCATGGTGGAAAATTTGAAAATAAATATTTTATAAGTTTTATTTGGAAAACTACCTTTCTGTACAACAGAATATATGATGTTTCACATACATTCTCCGCACCAAGAACACTGCAACAAAATAGTGGTATTGAATGGAAGAATCATAATATACAAGAAATGTCACGCATTATGTTAAAATCTTATAATTTGCCAAAATATTTTGGGGCGGAAGCTGTCAACACAGCTTGCAATGTTTTAAGTCGTGTTTTGATTCGACTTATTGTTAAGAAACCCCATATGAGCTTTACTTTGAATAAACTCCTAATATTGGGTATTTTCGAATTTTTGGATGTAAATATTTTATTCTCGATACCAAGGATAGTCATGACAAATTTGATTCTAAAATTGACATTGGTTTATTTTTGGGTTATGCTCCAAAGAGTAAGGCTTATAGAGTCTTCAAAAAGAAAACACTTGTAGTTGAAGAATCTATAAATATTATCTTTGATGAATCTATCATTGTTTTGCTCAAGAATGTCTTTTATGGATGATGATGAAAAAGGTGTTGATGAGTCAAATGAATTGTACATCAAAGAACCATCTACAATAGAAGCTCCGAAAGAACAAGATGAGGCGATGGATGAAACACACAAGATTTTTCAAAAGCTTGAAAGTTCACAAAAGACCATCCAAAAGAACAAATCATTTAAGATTCTTCAAAAGGAATTATCACATGTTTTAAAGCTCTAAGTGAATGTGGTAATGTTGCTTTTCTATCTCAATTAGTGCCTAAGAACATTGATAATGTTTTACTTGATGAATTTTGGATTATGACTATGCATGATGACCATCATAATTTTTATAGAAATAATGTGTGATTTTTAGTCCCTAGACCAAATGATCATCTGGTCATTGGTACTAAATGGGTTTTTCAAAACGAACTTGATGAATTTGGTATTGTCACTAGAAATAAAGCTAGATTGGTTGCCCAAGGATATAATCAAGAGGACATTGATTATGATGAAACTTTTACACCAGTTGTAAGATTGGAATCTATTCGCATGGTTTTAGCATTTAATAGTTTTAAAGATTTCAAACCTTTTCAAATGGATGTTAAAAGTGTATTTTAAATGATTTAATTAATTAAGAGCTTTATGTTGAACAACCACTGGGTTTTATCGATATAATTTTTCAAATCATATTTATCGTACTCGAAAAGCTTTATATGGTTTGAAACAACCTCCTAGAGCTGGGTATGAAAGGCTTTCAAATTTTCTTTTGGAAAATGATTTTTCTAAAGGTAAAAGAGATAATACTTTATTTGTGAGGAAACAAAATGATGATTTTCTTTTAGTGCAAGTATATGTAGATATTATTTTTGGTTCTACTTATGTCTCTTTGTGTGAAGAATTTTTCAAAGTGATGCGGATCAATTTGGGATGAATATGATGGGAGAGCTTATATTCTTTCTTGGTTTATAACTCAAACAAGGAAATAAAGGCAACTTTATCTCACAAAGCAAATACGCTAAAGAATTTGTAAAGAAGTTGGAATGGAGAACTCAAACTACACATCAATTCAATGAGTACTTCAATCAAATTGGACAAAGATGAGCAAGGTAATATGATAGATCAAAGTTATATAGAAGTATGATTGGTAGTTTATTTTATTTAACCGCAAGTAGACTGGATATTTTGTATAGAGTGTGTGTGCATGTGTTAGATTTCAATCATCTCCTATAGCATCTCACTTGATAGCCGTTAAACGTATCATTTGATATGTTAATAGTACAATTGAACTAGGATTGTTTTACCCCAAACACCTCATTTGACTTATTGGGATATTGTGTTGGTGACTTTGCCTGATGCAAAGTGAATCGCAAGAGCATTAGTGGCACATGTTGTCATTTTCTTAGTAGTTTTTTAGTTTTTTGGTCATCCAAGAAGCAAAATTGTTTTGTTTTATCCACGATTGGAGCGGAATATATTGTCGCAGGTCTTTGTTGTGGATGAAACAAAATCTTGTTAATTTTTAGTTGCACTTTCATAATACTAGAATTCTTTGTGATAATACAAATGCTATTAATATATCGAAGAATTCAGTGCTTCACTCGCGAGCCAAGCATGTTGATGTTAGATATCATTTTTGAGAGATAATGTTGAAAAACAAGATGTCTCTTTGATTTACATTGACAGTAAACATCAATTAGCAGATATTTTCACAAAACCTCTACGTGAAGTTGATTTTTGTCGCATGAGAGAAGACTTAGGCATGTTCATTTTATGTTAAATCTTTCATTGTAATTTATTTCATCGCATTTTCATTGCGTTTTATGCTCATTTCATTCCAACAACTGACGAATGAATTGTATGAGTGTTTTTTATTGATTTTTGTTATATGCTCTTTGATAGGGGGAGTTTGTCCTCTTCTATCATTTTTATTTTCTTTCTTGTGCTATCTTGCCTATTTACCTCATTTTTATGTTGCCAAAGGGGAGAAAATTCATATATTATGGAGATCATATAAATAGGGGGAACATTTTATATTATTCTTGTTATGTTATTCTTATTTATATATTTATTTGATGGAGGTTTGTTATCATAAAAAAGAGGAGATTGTTGACCCTTGTATTTTGATGATGAATAACAAATTATTCATATGATACTAATTGCTTGTTGAGTGTGTAGTTTAAGATTCATAAATACTCAAGCAAGTTGGTGCCATTAATGGAGGATGAAAGGACCATAGCTTATATTACAAATCGATAAGGAGGAAAGTGAATTGAGAAGCTCTTACACAAATCAAGTCATATCGATAAGAAGAAAAGTGAATTGAGAAGCTCTTATACAAATCAAGTCATATTAAAGAATGAGCTCAAATTTAAGACTCAAATCAATCCAAGTGGAGAATCCAAGCTCAACTTAAATCAAATTTAAGTGAAGATTCAAGACTCAGTTTAAAGCACCTAAAGATCAAGACAATTTTAACTTCTATTTCATATCGAGTCAAGTTGGGTAGGTGTCTTAGATATTTTGTTAAAACAAATTAGATAAGGTTGAGAAGCTTATGGATAGATACACACAAAAAAAGATTTACAAAACCTCAAGTATTTATGGACAGACACAAAAGATTTTCATAATCTCCAAGTATTTACTACAATTTTTTTTTGGATATTAATGTTCAAAATCAAAATTTCAAAAACTTAGCTATTTTTAAAAACTTAGTTATTTTTAAAAACTTACTTTACTTAGCTATTTTCAAAAACTTACCTTACTGAGTTCAAAACAAAATTCAAAATGAGTTGTAAGAATCTGTTTTGGCAGCACTATTTTGACATTTCAAAATATAGCCATTTTAATTGGTTTTATGCGTTTTCAGAAGTAGTATTTTATGGTATCTATCTCTAATTGACTACTTGATTTGTAGCCAATCAAATATATTTTACAACAACTCTATTTTTGAGAATCTAAATAAGGAATTATTGACCCTATATAGAAAATATAAGCTATCAACTTTCAATAAAGCTTTTAAAAGATCTCTTGCAATCACTTTCATTATTTTCAAAGCAATATAGTGCTATTTTCTTTTATCCATGTATCCTCAAGTTTCAATTTCATACTCTAATATTGTTATAGGGATTAGGAAAGAGTTTTCGTGGTCACTTGATCACCATTGTTTTATTTCTATCTTTCATTGTTAAAGCGAGTTATCTTGAGGAGTGAGGCAAGTTGAAATAAGTTGCTGCTTCCAAACCGTTTTGAGGTAGTGAGAAGAAATCTCCGCGGGGAGGGCTGAACGTAGGTCAGGGGACTGAACTAGGATACATCGTTGTCTTTGTGTTTGCTTTCTCATACTTGTTCTCCTTATATTATTTATGTTATTTTGATTTACTTTATATTAGTTTTTAATCACCCATTCACCCCCCTCTGGTTGTTTTTCAACTCAGACCCAACTCTCATGATTAGTACATTGGCTTTTTTGAGTCCGTTTTCGAGCCGTTGAATCACAGAAGATACATCTATGCAACTAACAACTACCAGATCCCTTCAGATTCAGGTTCGAGTTTAATCTTTGAATTTTTTATTCAGTTATTTATTTCTCTTAATTAATATAACTAGTTCCTAAATCTGTCACAAAATAAGAACTATTGACTGCTGCCGATAAAAGTGAGATTGTGTGATCTGACCTTAAGTGAAAATCACATTAACTGTGCAATTTAATTCAATTTGAATCAGTGATCACTCGAGTTAATTTGAAAACTTACTATGTTAGCACATATAATTTAATTACATTCCCGATACTACATTGTCGTAATCGCGTGTTAATCAATAGGGCTTCAAATTCGGTATTATTCATCATGATCTCTGATTCCTCTCGCACTAGCACATATTTCACTCTTATGGTAGTTTGCACTTTGCACCAGCATTAATCATTTGTCTGCATTAAAAAAATAAAAAAATCATCATTTAGGATTAGTTAAAAGTTGTATGCCAACTAGTAGTGAAAAAACTTTTTCAATAGGATAAACTTCTGCACCCATGGATTCTAGTATTAAAGATAAACTTGACGCGATCCTTGCTAGGATGTATCAAATGAACCAATGACGATAAGAGTCTAAAGATTAGGCTATAACTGTAGGGAATTAGCCATATGACTTGATAGGTTAGAAACAAGTCGAAGGAGAACCCCAAACCTCTTAGAGGAGAACGAATTTCGAGCTAACAATAGGTTACCATGACGTAGGCAAGCTCAGCCATACTACACTGAGGACACATATGGCGTAGGTAAGCTCAGCCATACTACACTGAAGACACATACGCCCAATATGCCGAGAGTGTAAAAGAAGATGCTCCATCCTTCGACAAACGTCTAAACCCGCAAGCCTTTATAGATTTGACATTAGCTATGGACCACTACTTTCGTTGGTGCGACATGTCAAGAGGAAAGTGATTTGCAATTATGAAACTAACTGAACACTGTTAGGAGAACCTTGAAAGAATGATGCAATTTAGAAGGGATCCAATTGAGACTTGGGAGGGCATGAAAGAGAAACTTAGGTTGAAATACATGTCACCTTCTTTCAGTCAACAGTTACTGGACAAGTGGAATGGGTTAACCTAAGAAAACAAGTTGGCCACCGATTACATAGCAAAATTTATGAATACTTGAATCGGTGTAGTGCCATCAAGTTAGAGTCTTCGAACATACCCTATCTAGGTTTAAGTCAGGTCTTAGGAATGAATACTTGAATCGGTGCAGTGTCATCGAGTTAAAGTCCCGGACATTCCCTACCTAGCAAATTTGATGAATACTTGAATGGCTTAGTTGTTGTTGTTGTTAGGGATGACTACGCCGGGAGCTCATGGCTCGAGGCATTACAACCTTAGAAAAGCATATCAGTTCATTACTGATCTAGATGAGTCTAGATGATCCTTCTTTCACCGAACAGATTTTACGGATAGCTCTAAGACCATAACCGCTAACAAACCTAGCTATAACTAATCTTTTCCAGCTAGAGCAAACCAACCTCTAATTTTTCAAGTCTCAAACTAGCATGTCTGCCTAGTACAAACCTGACAACTTTTGAAGAGAAGGTCGCTAGTGAGCCAGTGAAGGTCAACTCGCGTACCTAGTGTTATAGATGTCGGGGTATGGACACTTTGCAAACCATGGCCGAGTCAAACTAAGACCCTTTTTGTAGAAGTTCTCATAAAAGAAGATGAAGAAAAAAAAGATGGCCTAGAAGTGGCTACGCACTAGTAGAATGACGACTCGAACGCTTTTGCTGAAGATCACGAGTTCAGTGGCTGCATTAGAACTTTAGCATTGACTGACCTAACTCGTAGTTACGATAGAGCCCATTTAGGAGTACCTACGTCAATGATTGGAGAAGAGCTATAATATTTCATATGTTCAAGATTAGAGATAAGAACCGTAAGGTAATTGTGGACAATAGAAGTAGTATCAATGCAGTATCATCCAAGGTAACTCAAAAGCTTGGATTAAAGGCAATACCCCATCCCCACCTATACAAGGTGTCATGGATTAACTCCACGGCCCTAGAAGTAAAGCAACGATGTCTTGTCCCGATTGACTCTAATCTTTATAAGAACAAAATTTAGTGTGATGTGGTTAGTATAAACGTGGTCAAATTATTCGAGGTAAAGCATGGTTGTTCGACAAAGATGTCACCATCTATGATCAATCTAATATGTGTCAATTTTTACATAAGGGGAAAAAGATTAAGTTACTACTTTTGAGACCCAAGTTTAGACAGCATGAGTAACACCTACCACACTCAAGAAAACTAAAGGAACTAATCTAATCAGTGCAAAGGTCCTTGATTAAAAACTAAAGAAAGGAGCTTATTCTTTTTCTTCTTTGGCTCTATTGTCGACTCGATCTTCTCTACCACCAATTACTACCACTCTCTCTTTTTCTTCTACTGGTGGCTGCCACTCTCCTTTTTTCTCCTGCTGGTGGCTGCCACCTCCTTCCTCCTCTTCTGCCGATAACATATCATTCTAGAGTATCAGACTCTACATCTGTATTCGCATCTCACATGCATGCATTATATGTGGAAAGCAGAGACAAAATAATGAAAAATAATACTGATTATAAGGCTTCTTCTGATTTACACTATTATTTGAGAACATTAATGTTGATGACTAATCATGGTTGCTTGAGACTTGAATAGTTTTCTCTGAGAACCGTGAAGCAATTGCATGTGCGAAGCGCAAGGCCTTTTTAAATAATTGATCGGATCAATCAAATGCTTATATGCTGGACCTCCCATCAGATTTTGGCATTATTTACACTTTTAATGTCGAGATTTGGTTCCATATAGAGGTACTCTTGATACCCCGTCTAATTCATTTATGAATGAGCCTACACACGATCTTCCTTCTGAGAGCTCTCTATTACTTCTACTTTCTAAATTTTTTCATGCAAAAGAAAACATAGATTTTATTTTAGATGATCAGATTATCTCCATTAGAGATGGATACATTATCTGGTTAAGTGAGAGGAAGACCTGAATCAAAAATTCTTGCATTACTGAGAAGGATCACCGACGGCTCGACCCTACCTACTTGAGCATTATCACGGACAGCCACACTTGAAAGGGTGGGAAAAGGTTGAGTTCTTTCCACTCTGGAGAAATGATGAGGACATCACGCCGTTGAGCAAGCTACATTCGGAGAAGGCGTACTATATTTCAGTTCTAGTTTATTTTAGTGATTTTGATTTTAGTTTATTTTTTAATTCAGTTGTTTTCTTTTATTTGAAAATTTAGTATCACATTGGTTATGTTTGGAAACTGGACTTTTGTAAAGCATATAAGTACGGTTAAGACATCTCTTATTGGCATTGAATGATTGAAAATTTTCTAGATTGTGATCTTGAAATTGGTGCAAGGGGTGAAAGCTCAACCCTATCCAAATTCTTATTTTTTCCTCAAACCCTAGTCCTCTTTTCTTTGATTGAAGGTGATTGCGATCCACCCATATTACATCAGGTTTTCAGCAATGGTGGATGCCAAAGTACGATATTGGATAAAGCATTTGCATCAAGAAGATACCGAACGATTAAGCCTGTGACGTGAAGTCCTCAATTATGATCAGTAAGACACAGGTTTGTTTATTCTTCATTTTATTCTTTCATTCAGTTGGATGTCAATGGTAAATGATGAAGTTGTCTTTTTGTTCTGCTTGGTTGATGTATTATGTAATTGGTTTTATTCTTTTCTCAAGTCCCTCCTTGTTCAGTGACATATTCTTTACCAATGTAGTTCTTATTTTTCATTGAAAGTTCTATGCTAATTGCAAGAGTGAACTGAGACTGCGTCACAACTAGTTTGTTAGTGTTTTACATACACTGTGAAGGTCACAAAAGACTTGTGAATAATTCTGATTCTTATGATTCACAAAATATAGCAACCAGTGGTGAATAGAGGATCATTTCACTTTAGATTGCCATCTATTATGTCCATCTGTAACATCATAAATAAATAAACAAGGCTAAACTGCTGAATAATGCCCAAATATTTCATTGACTTCACAACTTGCTACTTCCTTTATACTGCCACCTGGGATATTCTGATGAGACTAGCATGGGACCATTACTTGGACAATTTTATCTTCTTTCTAATGCTACATTTATCCTCTTCTTCTATTTCCAAGTTCTTCATCCCTCCTTCCTAAACCCTAACTCTAACCCTAAAGAAAACTCAAAAAGGAACTTGAGTCAGCTAAATATGAAAGAAAAAGGAAAAAATAAATAAATAAATAAATAAAGGATGCACATTCTTTAGTTGTTCTTTTGCCAAAAGTTTTGAAATTATATAGCATAATGTTGATTCTGATATTAATATGTTAAGGTGATCATTAAGCAAGATAAAATTTGCATTTTCTCTGTTCCTTCACTTTAGCCCTTTTTTTGTGCCATTATTTTTTTTCCCAATAATCTGCAAGTAATGAAATAGTAAACAGGGACTTATTCTAAAAAGGGATCAATTGTAAACTGAGCGATTAAAGAACATAAAAAAGTAACGAGTATATCAAAATTCCCAAAAAAAAAAGTTAAAGATAAATAAACGTTCTACAAAAGTTGCACATGAAAAGGTTAAGAGGTAGGAAACCCTTCTAGGCTTGTTCTTGGTTTAGGAGAATTTTGGAGGGTTACTCTGTGGATGCATGAGCTTGAACTTCATAACCAGTAAGGATAGGTTTAGCTACCTGCCAACACGTGTTATAGATTCTATTGCAAGACAAGATTCAGTCCGCAATTTTCTTGACCAAAAATATGTCACCAAATAGAATGGGGTTGAATATATAGACAACTTATTCTAGTCTTTTTATGTGCCTTCTCAGGATGAAGTTGCACTCTATGGCCAAAGCCCTTCGATGAAAAATCTCTTAACTAACTATGGGATGATAGGCTTGCCAACCTCCTTATCACAAGTTACATGTGTTACCCACTCTACCCACTCTCTCTTTAAGTCCTCAAATAGACTCTATAATTGAACTGTTACATCACGTGGTATAAGATTTTTTAGGTGTCAATGTCTTCTGATTATTGCCATGTGTTTGAGAGTTACATTAAATAGACACTGCTTTGTTGTAAATTCTTGGATCTTGATTGATAATCCAGGAACCAATTTTATGAATCTTTTTATGACCAGAACTTTAAGAGTTACCAAGCTTGTTCAGCCAACTCAAGCTGCTGCCAAGGCTGGTCAATACTAGGCTTCATACAGACTTTTTACTTCCTCCCGTCTCATCTTACTTTCCCCAACTATGCTGGAAGAAATTTTTATGTTGGCAGACATTGTCTCCTACTACTTTACTCATAGATTTGCTGAAAGGAACATTCTGTGCAATTGGATCATTCTTAAAGATTTGTAGGGACACTAAGATACACCAACAAGCACTTTTTTGACTAGATGGAAGAACCCCTTGCAACATGATGCATAATATATTATGTTGCTCTAGTATGTAGTATTGAGATATTGTTTTGTAATGGGTACAACACTTGATATTTTGATATATGTAACTGGAATTCTCTTTCTCTAGTGTCTGAGTCAATTTTCATGTTGAGGAAACTTTTTTCGGTTCACACTCATTGAGTCGAGAACCTTATCTGTTACTTTCTTCAAAAACTTAATCTCCTATATCATGTTTTGGACTTACGGCACTCTATGAAACTAGACTGAATTACAGCAATCTCAATTCTAATTCTTTGGTGCATGCACGATGATGTTTGATCATTTGATTTCTGTTTGACATCTCTTTTTGATTGGTTTATCAGATGCTATGTACTGTTTTCATGCATATGTAGTTTTCTTTTACTTAGAGACCAATCATATTTTGATTATATTGGAGAACCTGACAAGTGAGTATTTCAGAATGACAGAACTCTCTCAGAAAGAAAAAATGACAGAAACATCGTTTTACTTTGTATTCGCGATCCTTGTTTTATCAGGCTGAGTAAAGATTTAACATTTGTTGTTCCTAATAGGAGTTATTTTTACATTTCAGCTTCAGGCATGAGCTGAGATTTTACACCAGATCTGCTCCCCTGATATCTTAATTTCTTGAACATGGGTTACTTGAGGAGTTCAGCTACAATGCATGACATCTTAAATATGACTTACTTTCAGAGTTGAGCTTCAATTTATGAATTAAGATATTTTTTTTGATATCTTATGATGTATTTTCAGAATTTAGTTTGATGCATGAATGAAGATCTTACTTGACATGTGCTAGCTGGTCGTTTGCCTAATGAATTCAAGTGAATTCCCAATTTTGGGTTAATAATGGAAGCAAAAGGCAATGATGCATTGTGCCTATTGTTTCTCTGACTAGTAGAGAAAGGCCCATTTGTCATTGTTGGCAGTTAGAGAGTCATGTCATGCCTTCGGTTTGGAACCATACTATTTGAGACCTTTTTCCATTGGTCACATAGTAAATCTGTCAAAGATTAGTACTTCTCCACTTGACTTCTAAATATCAAGGACATATAAAAACTTGCTGGTGGATTTTGAAACTTTGGATCTCATCATAATGTGCATTTAAATATGATTTATATGATCCATCCAATTATCCTGAAATTCTGTTTTCCCCAGCTCTGTTTGAACAATTCTGTTTCTATGGAGCTTCACATCCTTTTTCTTTATGCTCTTAAAATTTCTGTATGTTTGAGTTTACTAACCATGAAGATTGCAATAACTTTGTCCAAAGTTCTCTCATTCTACCAACTTACTAACATATTTACCTAATCCTTCACTCTTATTGAAAAGTTTTAGAATTGATTGTTCATCTTGACATGCTAAACACAATCCTTTTGTTCTTTGATCTTTGGCGGCAACGCGGTCGGCCGGAGGATTGACAGGCATGGTTCTCTACAGGACAGGGTTATGATTGAGACTAACCACCCATTCATTTTGCATGGAAAGGACATGAATCTGAAGGAGCAGATCATTTGTACACATCTCATGAGCCTCTGGAGAGAATGCAAGACAGGTTTGTACACATCTCATTATTCTAATTATTTTGCTGTGTGCATGCTTTTTCTCTCTCCCCCCCTTTATACTTGCTACTAGACTTGAGCAGAGCACAATACACACATTTGAAAGCCAAATGCCATGAGAAAGAGAAACCTTCATCTCAATGCGCATGCCAATCTGCTCATTCATCCTCTAATGGCAATGAGCTTTTTGAGTGTGTGAGGTTTGGTTAGATGTGACTAATTTATGGACCATTATCTTTCCTTCTCTCTCTCTCTCTCTTTTTCCTGCTTTCCTTTCACAAAAAGGAGTAGGACTTTTCTTTGCAGTACATCACTTTAATCCCTTTTGAAGGTTGGTTGCCTTTATTGTCTCCAACTTCCTTCAGAATCATTGGCTCACATCACTTGAGGAGGGTGATACAAGCTTTATAGGATTCTTGTTGTTCTTGGTATCCTTGTATATTCCTGAAAAATGGTCTGTAGATCCTCCTCTTGAAGTTACCCAGAGCCCCCCATTCTCAATATGCTTTTAGTTCTTAATCTCGGTTTTAGTTCGAATTGTTGCCCCATTCTTGTATTACGAAATCATAGTAAATCATGGTTCATTATTGATTTGAGTGTTTTTTTTGCCATAATATTGCATTATCTTAGGGGGTGAATCATACTAAAGATTGTGACCAGATGGAAGCTCTGCTACACACACTGGATGATGTCTCTATCTGCAGTTGTTTATTGTGACAGATCTTTACATGGATTTGATGACTGGTTCAAAGGTCAAGTTTCTTGCTTCTTTGATCAAGGGTCACTAGTAGAAGAGTGAAGATTCAAACCCCACCCCCCCCCCCCCCCCCCCCCCCCCCCCCACGCCAACCCCAAAAAAAAAAAAAAGTGACCCCCCATCAGATTTTTTTATGTTGGCATGTGGATTTGTGGTGGCAAATGCAAGGCAAGTGAAGGGACCCATATGCTCTTCAGTGACCTTTCATTGTCATGGAGAATTAAAGAAAACAATGCCTTGGGAGCCTCATGATAACACTCCCAATTGTACACATTGTTTATCTATACCTCAGTCGCCAGCTTGAGAGAGTTTCTCAGCCGGCGGGACGTGGCAACATAATAGCCACAAATTTAACATTAATTGTGGCGGACAAAAACAAAAAAAAATCTTGCCCGGATAAGCTATTACTCACATCAACAATCGCTTTGACGAAAATACCCTCCCTTACAACTTTTTACTGTATGTAAAACCTTTTCTTCTAAAAAAAATTACAGATCTGAAATTTTCAGTTCATCAATCTGAAAAATTTAGTGTTATTGTTTCCTAAATTTTCTGATCAATTTCGTTTAAAAATTTATTTTTTTTTAAAAAAAAGATTTGATCAAGATGGCGCCCAAGAAATCATCCGCGGAAAAAGGTAAAGGAGAAACCTAGAAATAATAAATTTTTGGGGTTCTGTGACCCTTAATAGTTAGATTTTTCCAGTTTTGATTTCCATTTTTTTTGTTTTTTAAAAAAATACCCTATTTTAATTTAACTTCAGTTAAAAGAGTCTGATGAACTAAATTTTTCCAGGAAAATTTTGTTTTTTCTTAAAATTTTCAAGAATATTGGTTTTAATTTTTTAAATATTTTTATTTTAAATTTTTTATTTTAAAACCTTACGACCCTGGTCGCAAATAAGAGTAAAAGAGTAGCTTTTTTTGATTTAAAGTAGTAAGAATCAAAATTAAGTATATTTATGCGATTTAAAACAGTATTTTTTAATTTTTTACACTGAAACTTTAATCCAAGTCACAGTTTAAGATGAAAAGAAAATAGAAATTAACGAGTAGAGATTAATTTTTTTAAATTTTTTAACACAGTGACCAAGGTCATTGTGATTTTTTCATTCCCTTTTTTGTCGACTTAGGTCGAAGTTATTTATATTAGCGAAATGGGTTTATGCGACCATGGTTGCAGTCATTAAAAAAATTTTTAAAAATTTAAACGTCCGTTTGATTTTTAAGATTATTTTTTTTAAAACTCTGCGACTGATGTCGCAGTGTTGCTGTCCCTTTTCTCTTTTTTGGGGGTCTGGTCGCAGTCTGTTCTACTAAGTTAACCTAATATGATACTGCGACCCTGGTTGCAGTATGATGAAACAAAGGTCCCAATTAGTTAATTAATTGGGTTAATTAGAAAATTGCGTCATCTGTCGCAGTTTAATATAACAGTGCGACTTTGGTCGCAATGTTTTATGTTCTACTAAGTTGGCTTAATTGGACACTGCGACCAAGGTCGCAGTATGATGAAACAAAGGACCTCATTAGTCAATTATTTGGTTTAATTAGAAAATGGCGACCACTATCGCAGTGTAATATAACAATGCGACCGCGGTCGCAGTGTTTTATATTTTATTAAAAACTGTTGCGACTAAGGTCGCAGTCTTTTTTCTTTTCGAATTTTATTTAAATGTACTACGACCTTGATTTTTTTTACTAATGTTGTTAATGTTTCTGCATCTATCGGTAAGTAAGAACTGAAGGTTCGTCTTATGAGATCGAGCGTAAAGCCTATGTGCGAATTCATAAGAAAATTTAAAAAGCACATTCAGGCAGATTTTGTCAATGCGATGAAGGAGACCCCGTTTGGTCCAATTTTTATGGTCTTCTACAATGAGGAGTTTGTTACTGAAAAAAGCCTAAAATCAAACATAAGTGAGCTAAAAATTGTAGACAATATGATAGGGAGTCAAGGACCTTTCTAATTGGGGCCAAAACCTCTGTTCCTTGCATAAGAATTGTAGAAGTTGTATGCTTCATCGTCTGTGAAAAACTGTTATCTTAAAAGAATAACTAAGCTTTCAGACATTTCTCCATGTGAATTCAGAAACTAAAAATAAAAAGAAATAATTGAAAATCAAACGTCTGAACTATAATAAATAAAACTACGAATAAGATCGCAGATGTAAAGATAGCTGTAACTTTTAGATAAAAGACTGCGACCGTAGTCGCAGTTCTCAAGATGGCCAGGTTTTTTAAAACAATGTGTATAATAACTGAAAAAATTGTCATTAATATATACTCTGACCTTAAGTCGCAGTTCTTACAAGTTAGTAGATAAAAAGAACTAGTTGAAAATCACTCGTCTGAACTATAATAAATAGGACTGCGACTAAGGTCGCAGTTGTAAAGGTAGCTTTGACCACTTGAAAAATTGTTTTAATATATACTACGCCGAAGTCGCAGTTCTTACAATTTAGTGTATTAAATAAAATAACTGCGACTTTGGCTCAAGTGATTATTGTTCTGTAAAACGAAATCTAGGTCGCAGTTCCATCTACGTGACACAAAATTTTTTACATATAAGAAATTACGGGAAAAAAATTAACAAAAAGGATAAAATAAAAACCTCTCAGAATCCAAAGATCTCAATCCTTTAAGATTTTCAATATTCTGTGAGGAAGTTGAACCAGATGATATATGATTCATATTTAGATCGGGAGATAGAGATCGGGGACGATGACGACCTAAATTGGCAGGAGATGTGTTCTGCTCCGTCGTCGACATTAAATAGAAAAGGTGATTTAGGTCTGCAAAGTAAAAAAAAAAAAAAGAAAAAGAAAAAAACCTGATCCGAAAATCGTTTTTTTTAGAAAAAAACATTATAGCAGGAAAAGGAAAACCAAAATCTGACAACGAGTAGGGGGAAAATAATAATAAACACTAGCGGGACAAAGTACCTTTTACCGCTGGGGCATTTAATAATTTCACTTATTCTAATAGACGGGCCGCAACTTATTGGTGTGGTAAATAATGTGCCACGTCACCGCAGGCTGAGAGGGACTCTCAGCTGTCGGCTGATATACATATTTCTGATATATATATATATATATATATATATATATATATATATATATATATATATATATATATATATATATATATATATATATATATATATATATATATTTTAAGTAGGAGATTTGGAAACTGTACATATACGGGGTTAAAACTAGAGTGTGGGTGGGTGGGTTTTGCGCGGGGTGGGGGGGGGGGGGGGGGGGGGGGGGGGGGCGCTGTAGAATCCATATCCAAGCAATGGTAGTTATTTTTCAAGTCAAACCCTATCATTGATCTAATTACCAACAAAGAAAGCAATGGAGTGGAAATGACACATTTTTAGTTGTCTTTGCTTTTGGTAGGGCATTTGGGGGGGGGGGGGGGGGGGGGTGTTTCTAGACCTTAATGATTTGCTTAAGCACAAATTCAACCATGCTCAATGATGTTGCATTTTCCTCAAAAAGAGCTGTTTTGTTCTCCCTCCATAAAATCAACAAAAACATGGGACCTCATCCACCAATCAAAACCCTAGTAGCTCAAGCATCCAATCTATCTATTATATTTGACTGGATTGTTCCATATTCCTCGCTTTTTTAGCCTGCCCTTTCATGCTCAGTGCCTTCATTGGGGTTTATATGTGAAGAATTTAATTGTGAGTTTTGAGTATTTATAGAGCGATATTGATATTACAAGTTCAAGACAGACCATCAACATATTAGAAAAGGCTTATGAAATTGAGTGATGTTAGGACTGACATTTTGCTTATTATCTACTTTGCTTATGTTGATGATCTCTCTGAATGATTAGAGAGGTATTTATACTTTAGGTTACTCTATTAGACTTGTTTCCCCTCTTTCAACATTTGAACAAGGAAGAAAATCTTGTATTGTCTGATTCTCATCTGAAATTTGTTACTAGCTGCTATCATAAAATTGCATGGTGCTATTGGATGGCATGTGATGACATTGACATCGAAAAAAAGCCCTTCAATGCAATGTAGAACATATAATTTCTCACTTGAAACCAATATTTGAAAGATGTGAATCTAATATTTCTCGTTAGTCTCAGGCACGGATATTGGCGCACAAAAAAAATAAAATTAAGTCGCACACACGAAATTGATTAAGACAGCAGCCAATTTTTTAAATATTCTCAAAACTTCTTGTCATTTTCTTTGCCGGTTTTTTTCGTCTATTCTCTTTTGCCACCCCCCTCCTGGTAACTTCTGAACAAAGGAAAAGTTTTAAAAAAAAGAAAAATATATGAAAAGAAAACTTACATGAAAAGGAAAATAGAAATCCTACTACAATTTGATCACTGAAAATCAAAAATTAAGAAATAGAAGATAGTAATCCTAAAACTATTAGAATTACTGAATCCGTGTCGAGTGGCGCGCTTCTCTAACGATGACAGATACACCAATTTTTCAGGAAAGAGGGGAGGTGGGTTTTTTTGTTGATGTTGGTTCGCGCGGATGGAGGAGCATGAGAAGGAAAAAGTGAGGAAGAAGAAAGAGTATTTTTGACTTTTCAATTTGAAGTAAAAATATTAAAAAAAATAATGACACCTTTGTAATTAATTCTTTGTGTGTCAATATCCGTGCTCCTCACAAGATTAATCTCAAGAAATCGATGCCTGATACTGAAACCAATATTTGAAAGATAAACTGGTCATCCTTAAATGGCAAAGTGAAACATCACCTTCTAGCTAAAAAAATTGGCCAACATTTTCAAGTGCAAATTTAAATTAGATTAAATGATGAAGCTTGAGTGATGGTGAAGTCAAATTTGTTCGCTGAAACGATTTTAGACTGTCTTTTCTTTCAAATCTCTGGCCACTGTATGTGGGATCTTGTATTTGGCTCTTTTGATGGCCAAGAATCTAGAATTAGAAAAATAAAATAAGACCCAACGGCTAAGTGCTGATTTCAAATGTGGCGAAAGGAAATTGCACTGAAATCCTAAAGATTTGGAAGTGGGGCATGTAACAAATAAATATTTATTAGACATTAATTCTCTAATGTTGAGCCTCTATATTATAGCCTGCAACTGATTCAGCTCCCGCTTTTGGGAGACGTGAGTTGTAAGTTTGTGCTATTTTCTTCAAATTTAAAAAAGAGGTAATTTCTCAGTGAAAATGCTCAGAAAAATGTTGGTTAAATAAAGATCAAGCCGATGATCTTTTTTGCGATTCACATGTGAAACAGCTCTTTTATTAATTATGCTTGCTAAATATTTTTCTACTACTAGTTTCTCAATGAAAAATTGACAATGGAAGTTTACGAGGATCAATGCTAAAAGATGATCTTTGAGAAATAAAATTGAGCAACATACTTAAATTAATGTTGTATAATCCAAATTAAAGATCTTGACAACCTTCATTGAATCTCCATCCCCACATCAATCCATAATTAATGGATCTCATGCCTCCCCATCCCCAAAACCAACAAACAAAAGAAGCACATTTGCTTGCAAACTAAGTTTGATAGCTGCACAACAAGCTTAACTGCTCCTCTCTCTCTTAATTAATACTAATTAATATCTAATGAAACATGTAAGCAACCAAACAAAATTTAACCTAAACCCAAATTGGTTTCTTAACCTCATGCTTTTTACCCATTAAAGCTTGACACTTTTCTTGAAGAAGATACCAATTCTCTCTGGCTCTCACTGATGCCAAGACAAGGGCACGTGAAGAGAAGGTCATTAACTGCTTAATTAATTTGTAAATTTTGGTCAAGTCTTTGTCCTAAGGGCTCGGATCCCGTCACCTCCCGGTGATTGTAGGGCTCTCGTGCTCGTGTTTCGTGTCCCCGCGTACTTACTTGTTGATGATATTTTTCACGCCGTTTATTTCTTTTTGTGCGCGAATCCTGGGAACTGTTTCTTTTTGAGGTGGGTGAGCTAAGCAGTAGCCCACAACAAGGTACGAGGAGAATAGTATTTGGGCTTCGGGCCCACAAAAGAGCCGTTGTTATATCACGTTACCTTTATAAAGCCCGACGTGACAGCATGGGCCCACAAACGGGCGGAAACTCCCAACCGTCCTTTTCTTTTCTGATTTTCTGATTTTATTTATTTTCTTCACTTTATTTTCTTTTTCTTATTATTAATATTATTTATTTTTCTTACTTTTGCCATGTTTTTTTAGGAAATGGTTGGGCTTGGGCCCCATTTTATTAAAATAACAGGGATATGGTGGAGAAAGGGCGGAAGAGTTGGTAGCAGGGGCGGAATCAGGAATAAATTTTAGGGTGAGCTGTAATTTGTTATAACATATGCTTGTGTAACATATGAATTTGTCAAAAGAATAAAACAATACTCCTCACTGAATCAGAGGTGGAAACGGGAATAAATTTGTCAAGAGAAAACCAAAATAGAAGGGTGTCTAACGCAAGATATGAAAAAGTGGGGCGGGCTGTAGCCCGGCCCAGCCAACATATGGTTCCGTCCCTAGATGGTAGGAATTAAAAGAAAGAGAAAATGCAACAAAGCAAATCTAAAATGCCAATAAAAACACAAGAGAAAACCAAGAAAGATAGCCGACTGTCAAGCTTCAAGATGAAAGAAGTTTTACTAGTTCAACAGCGAGTTTGGATCCTCCCATCTTTTCTTAGCTCTTGGTTACCCTCAACCCTAGATTGTCAAATCAGATGGGTTTTATGTAGCTTTGTAAAAAAATGAACCACCAAAAAACTGGAATTATAATCTGGTTTTAAAAATTGCCCTTTTTTCTGTTTCTTTTCGAGGAGCGTATAGCTAAAGAAATCTCACTGTTAATTTCTTTAAAAGAAGCACTCCCTTCTTCATCCTTCAGATACAAAAAATAGAGCTAATGTTCTCTGGCCCATAAAAAACACGAGAATTTAGATAATCTGCATGCAAGAATCATTCAGCATGACATTTCATCTCGCACCTTATTAAACAATTGTCTAGCTGAAAAAATTAGCCCTCCTTTATCTTTTGTCTTAAAATACCTGAGATCTCTCATAACTCAACTCTTAATCTTGAGCGAAGCCACAAGGACAAAGTTCAAGTTTTGGAGAGGTCCTTGTCAGTGTGTCTTGTAGGCTGTCTAAAAATCACTGAATATAAAACCTCAAAAGCGGACTTCATATCAACATGAGGATCACGTTTTGTAGATCACCTAGAAGGGGGTGAATAGGTGACAAGCTAATCTAATGCAACACTAATGTGGAATTAAAACTAAATATGCAAACTAAAAAATATTACGCAAACACACAATATATAACCAAAGAGTGTAGCAGAATTTTCGGTGAAGGGCTCTGGACTATCTCCTCAAGATTCCTCTAGATTAAGAGTTGAGGTACCACTATGACTCTCTTTGTTGAATATAAGTGTGACCAAACAAATAACCCAAGCATGTATATCAATTAAGCACAAAAATATATCAAGCATATAAAGATGAGCACAATAAGAACATGCAAGATATATAAAGACAAGTGAGAGAGAGAGAGAGAGAGAGAGAGAGAGAGAGAGAGAGTTAAGCAATCGCAAACACGGGAGATTTGTTTCGAAGCTTGAGCACACTTGCTCTACTTTCCCGCCTTCAACACTATGAAGAATTTTCACTAGAATCGATCCCATAAGATCACTCGGTGCCGCAACACTTACAACGAGTTTACACTAGAACTCTTGGACTCACAAGTCCCTAACTTGTTCCCGCAAGAACAACACAACACGAACTCACAAGTTCGCCAAGACCGAACCTCTACAATACTCTCAAATATAAAGGGGGTGGAACATTTGTGATCACTTCTCTTAATCACAAAAACAACTCTCACAACAAGTATCCTATAGAATGAATATAGCAATGGGAAGCTCAAGCTTGTGTGAGAAAACAAGATAGAATGAGTGGTTGAAAATCTCAAGAAAACTCTTTGAAAACACAAGAGATTCACTCTTGAAAACTCTCTTTTGGATATGGAAATGAAGCTCTAAAACTTGCTTAGAAACTCTGTAGAAGAGCTCTAGAAACAGCCTAAAAATCTTACCAAAAAATCTGGCCAAAAGTCCCTTTTATAGAGGCATCAGAAAACTAGCCGTTATGGGCCAGATTGGCCTGTCGATCGACCGACCGGCCAACGGTCATATTTATGACCGATGGGGTTGCCGGTCGACCGCCTGGTCGACCGCACCCAGGTCAAAGACGATCGGTCGACCGAGTCAAGAACCAGAGAGCACTGCTCTCTGGCGGTCGACCGCTCGGACGACTGGAGCTAGCTCCAGAGAGTAAACTCTCTGGATTGGTCGACGCCCGGTCGATCGGCCCTCAAGCCAGGCTTGTGCACATTGCCTGTGCACATCGGTCGACCGCTTGGTCGATCGACTTTTGGCTAAAGGGATTAAAACTTGATCTTTTACTATCCTATAAATTCTCATAAAATCACATAAAATCCACAAAATAATTTCATTAAAATACTTTGAAGTACAAATATGTGTGATAAAAAATCAACACATATTACAGATATAAAAGTTAAAGCTTTAAACAAAAACGATATTTTTCAAAAACCAAACTTCTAATAAAAAATACATTTTTTTTTCAAAACTTGTTTAAATATAAAAACAAGATATTTTAAACACTTTATAAGCTCAGTGTGTAGGAATATAATCCAATACACATATAAGATGAAATATCTATGTTTTGACAATTTAGCTCAAAATAAGTTTTGACTTAAACAAAACTTAAATACATGATATAGAAACATCAAATAAGTTTTTTTAAACATTTGAACCACCAATATGTATGGATGAAATCCAAAACACATATGAAACGTATAAACTTGTTTTGATGAACTCTATTTATGAAACTAAAGATGTGTACTTTGAAGCTCAAAATCAAAACGGTGTTTTCAAAAATAAAAAACTATTCTTATGAAAATACATATAAACTTTATGTGTGTGTATATGAGCTTGAGCAATCCACAACTAATCTATCTTTTACATTTTATCTAAAAATAAAATCTTAATACTTACAAACACTAAACTCAAATCTTGAAAATCTTCTCTAAGTCGACTTGATTCAAACACGATCCACGAGCTTGACTCCTTCAGAGTACTAGATGCGATCTTGACGCGCGAGCTCTTGAATCAACATGTGTTAGCTTCCAAACTCGACTTTGAATCCTTTATTGAAGCTAAACACTTACTAAGATCTTGATCAATAAGTGAAACTATGTAAACACAAGATCATTAGTAACTTAACTTCATAAGTTAGTCATCATCAAAACTAAGGTGAAGGGCCTTTAGGCCAACAATCTCCCCTTTTGATGACGACAAAACTTATGAGGTTATATATGCATTGATTAAGGATTGAATTCATAGAAGCTCCCCTTAATTCATGCATATGAATAAAACATATAGATATGTAATGTATGCTCAATTTTCAATAAACAATAACAAAAAATATGCAACAAGGATCATAAAACGTATGCATAAGAATATGCATAAAACAAATATATGCATATAAACACAAATAAAAACATGCATATATAAATATAAATTTTCTCTCCCTTTTTGTCAATCATTAACAAAGGGCTGAAGAAAAACAAACATTACCAATAAAAACATATTTTAAAACAAAATTTGATAGCAAGAAAAAACTATTAATTGAAAGAAAAATAATCTTTTTACCAATGAAAGTGAAACAATCTTTTTACCAATTGATACCAATAGAAAGACATGATACTAATTGAAAGTAAAAAACTAATTTTTTTTAGGTAAACACTCAAATCATCTTGTAATAAAGATACCAATTTGAGAATAATACCAATTAATATTATTGATACCAATAATGAAAATTTTAGCATTTTTCAAAACAAAATATTTTTCTTTATAAAAGTGGGAGTAAGATACTAATTGAAAATAAAACTAATTAAAAGATAAAACAAGAATTTTTCTCCCCCTCTATGAAATACTAATTGAAATAATGCATAATTTTGTATAGAAATACCAATTATCATTAAGAATATGAATCAAGTCAAGCATAGAATAAAATAATTTGTGCTAAAAATATAAGTCAAATATATTTATAGAACCAAAATACATCTATATGTATGTATGATCAGATCAATATATAATATCAAATGAAATATGATACATACATATATAGAAAATATGAGTATACAAAAATGATATAGCTAAGAAATCATGTGTATAACTCATAACTACCTCCCTTTCATGCTAATGTTTGAAATAGATGTGCAATAAAAGTACACACGGCATGGTCGCCCAACCAACCACCCTTGGATGGTAGGGGTTTTCAAAAAAATAATGATTTGAAAAATAGTTATACATTGAAAACACTATCAAGTGAAGAATACATAAATAGTTTAAAATAATTTTAAAAAACTAGTTAAAGATCCTTCAAAACATGAAACTAAACATATATCTCATGAAAAATGTGTATTACACAAAATTGACACTTAAAATTTATAAAACTCATAAATGCTCATGAAAACAAAGTCATTAATAAACATAAAGGTGAGTGTACAAAAATCATGTGAACGACAAATTCATGAAATAAATCAATAAGTCTCAAAACAAAAACATAAAATTACTCTTATATTTTTTTTTTTATTTTTTATAAAAAAATATGATATATCATATAGTTATGCAAGAATCATCAAAATTAGGACATACAATGTACAATTAAATAAATAATTAAGTACATACAAGAATAGAGCATATAAAGCATGTAACTCAAAAATTGTACATGTATAACACAAGTTTTAATAGAATTTGCATACAATACATGTATAGGCAAATAAGCATTTAAAAATATTTTTAAAAGAGGAGGATGAAATTTACCAAAATCGATGTAGCCAATCCATTTCTCCAAAATGAGGTGGTCCTCTCACCATGCTTCCTTGATAGTGATGCATCAAATGGGTGTGTTCTTCAAACTCTAATTCATCCACCACCAAGGCACCAATCCTCTCACGTTTTGTGAGAACCTACACCTACATCAAACACAAGTGATAGAGATTTTGCTACCCATATCTTTTGGGTCCACGGGGGTTAGCAGTATTGCGAACCTAAATATTTTTATTTGTAAAATTTAAATAATTTATTCTATTAAAGCAAAATCTTGCAAGATGGTCTTGCAGCCACAATGTGTAAATGAGTATACTCTAGCATGCACATGAGTGTGGGTGTGATCATGGTGTGCATGTGTATGTCATGAGGTATATGCATGAACATGTGAGATTTGTTTCTTGCAAAACATGGATTCCAATTATTATGGTTAAATGCACATTGGCTCAAAGTAGAGCCCAAATAATTAATATTTTTCTTTATAATACATATGTTATTATTAATTTTAGAAGAAGCAACATAAGAAACATGAGAATAAATAATCTTTTTCTTTTTAGAAAAATTTATTTTTATTTCAAAACATTTTTCCTTTTCAAAGAGTTATTTTCCTTTAAAATAGTTTCCTTTCTTTTTCCACCAAAATTATTTTTTTAAAAGATTCATTTTCTTTTGAATAATTTCAAATTTATCTTTAAAAGAATATTTTTTTAAATAAAATTATTTTATTTTTCAAATTATTATTTTCTTTCTTCAACTTTTATTTTCAACTTTTAACAAATTATATTTCTCTAGAAGATTTGACAAAACATGGTAAGATTATTATAAGACATGTCTCATTTCATCAACCTCGGATTCAAAATTTATCTCGAGGGGTCATCCCCTTAGACCATGTAGCATGAGTTGGAAGCATCGCTTCCATCATCCGAGTCACTTTCTTTTCATTTGGCGTTTAATCCCCAAGAGAGCAAAGAGTGTTCCAAACTACAAAAGCCGATTCAATATTAGACACCCTAAATAAATAATCATCATTTAGGGTACTCTTTAATGCATGAAGGGCTTTTGCATTAGCGTAAAGATTTTTTCCATTAAAAAAACAAGAATCTTTAATGGTGGCAAAATAAACATGAATTCCTCGGGCTTTTAGGTACATTGATATCTTAACTTTTTAAGTGGGAAGTTAAGAATATTAAACATAGGAGGTGTCATGAAGTCCATAAATGTGTGTACAAATATTGTGATTAGCTAAAAGTAGGATCTTTAACTCAAGGTTGTTAGACCCAAATCAAGAGCACCAAGCTCTGATACCACTTGTAGGTCACCTAGAGGAGGTGAATAGGTGACAAGCTAATCTAATGCAACACTAATGCATAATTAAACCTAATTATGCAAACTAAAAACTATTACGCAAACACACAACATATAACCAAAGAGTGTAGCTGAATTTTCGGTGAAGCGCTCTGGACTATCTCCTTAAGATTCCTCTAGATTAAGAGTTGAGGTGCCACTATGGCTCTCTTGGTTGAATACAAGTGTGAGCAAACAAACAACCCAAGCATGTATCTCAATTAAGCACAAGATATATCAAGCATATAAAGATGAGCACAATAAGAATATGCAAGATATATAAAGACAAGCGTGAGAGAGAGAAAAGCAATCGCAAACACGGGGATTTGTTTCGAGGTTCGAGCATACTTGCTTTACGTCCCCGCCTTCAATACTATGAAGGATTTCTACTAGAATCGATCCCGTAAGATCACTCAGTGCCACAACACCTACAACGAGTTCACACTAGAACTTTTGGACTCACAAGTCCCTCACTTGTTCCCGCAAGAACAACACAACACGAACTCACAAGTTCGCCAAGGCCGCACCTCTACAATACTCTGCAATACAAGGGGGTGGAACACTTGTGATCACTTCTCTTGATCACAAAAATAACTCTCACAAAAAGTATCTATAGGATGATATAGCAATGGAAAGCTCATGCTTGTGTGAGAAAACAAGATAGAATAAGTGATAGAAAATCTCAAGAAAACTCTTTTGAAAACACAAGAGATTCACTCTTGAAAACTCTCTTTCGGATATGAAATGAAGCTCTAAAACTTGCTTAAAAACTATGTAGAAGAGTTCTAGAAAATAGCCTAAAAATCTTACCTTAAAATCTAGCCAAAAGTCTCTTTTATAGAGGCATCAGAAAACTAGCCGTTATGGGCCAGATTGGCCTAACGGTCGACCGGCTGGTCGACCGACCAACAGTCATATATTTTGACCGTTGGGATTGTCGGTCGACCGCACCCAGGTTAAAGACCTATTGGTTGACCGATCGCTCGACCGAGGCAAGAACCAGAGAGCACTGCTCTTTGGCTGGTGGACCGCGGTCGACCGAGGCCAGATCCAGAGAGTAAACTCTTTGGATCGGTCGACCGCCAAGTTGACCGGCCCTTAAGCCAAGCTTGTGCACATTGCCTGTGCACATCGGCCGACGACTTCTGGCTCGGTCGACTGATCGGTCGACCACCAGAAGCCTAGGTCTGAGTTTTTAGGGATTAAAACTTGGTCTTTAATATCCTTTAAAATCCAAAAAATTGCACCAAAATAGTTTCATTAAAATACTTTGAAGTACAAATATGTGTGATCAAAAATCAACACATATTACAAATAATTTGAACTATTTTTGAGGTATGGAAGTTAAAGTTTTAAAACAAAAACAATATTTTTCAAAAACCAAACTTCGAATGAAAAACGGTTTTTTCAAAACTTATTCAATATAAAAATAAGATATTTAAACACTTTGAAGTTTAGTGTCATGGATATGATCCAATACACATATAAGATGAAATATCTATATTTTTGATAATTAAGCTCAAAATAAGTTTTGACTTAAATAAAACTAAACACATGATATAAAAACATCAAATAAGTTTTTCTAAACATTTGAACCACCAATGTGTATGGATGAAATCCAAAACACATATGAAACATGTAAACTTGTTTTGATGAACTCTATTCATGAAACCAAAGATGTGTACTATGAAGCTCAAAATCAAAACGGAATTTTCAAAAATTAAAAACTATTCTTATGAAAACACATATAAATTTTGTGTGTGTATATGAGTTTAAAAATCCACAACTAATCTATCTTTTATATTTTATCTAAAAATAAAATCTTAACACATATAAATACTAGACTCAAGTCTGAAAATCATCTCTAAGTCGACTGATTCAAACACAATCCAGGAGTTTGACTCCTTCCGTGTAGATGCGATCTTGACGCGCGAGCTCTTGAATCAAACACGTGTTGCTTCCAAAATCGACTTGAATCTTATTGAAGCGAACACCTACTAAGATCTTATCAATAACTGAAACTATATAAACACAAGGTCATTAGTAACTTAACTTCATAAGTTAGTCATCACCAAAACTAAGATGAAGGGCCTTGGGCAACAGTTTCAACTCAAGCACGGTTGCGTACTTCAACAAAACGCGACGCGAGGTCCGCGTTCTGTGCGAGACGCGATGGTCGTGATACTTTCAATAGCGAACCTCAGAGTCACGTTTCAATATCAAAATTCAAGGTGCGTAGCTTCGCGTTTCAACACAAACTCAAGCCTGAGAAGATTCACGTTCCAAAACAGATGCGAGCTTGTGAACTCCGCGTTTCAACTAAACACGTGAGCTTGTGAGTTCTGCGTTTTTCATCAGAGCGAGATCTGCGTCCAACACGAGATTCACATTCTGTGTAACTGATTCTCCATACTGGGTCAATTAACTCCCATATAGATGGGAGTTAATCATCATTATGGAAGATTTTTATGGGATATTTCTATCCCAGAGAATCCTTATAAATAACTATGAAAGTTATTGGAAAAAAGGCTGGTAGAGTGATTTTTTTAAAAACAAGTTTTTTTTGGGGAGGACTTTAATTAACTTGTTCCAGAATTCAGCTTTGGAGAGAGACACCTTTTGAAAAGAAAAGACTCTAACACTGGAGTATTTAAGTAGAATTCCTTTCATCTTTTGAGAGCAATTACAAAGATCCAAGAAAAGCCTCTAATTCGATCAGTCAATGGAGAAACAAGAATTACTCTCTACTGCTACATAAAAAATCCGACATTAAACAAAGGGAAGATTCACTC